>JBBPTY010000558.1:0-16108 GCA_038094335.1 Tylopilus aff. striatulus | reverse complement strand
CAACATTCCGTGTACTGGTGTTTTATTGATCTGTCTCACTTCAAGTTTGCAAGTTGGCTAACGGTGATACGTCTTCGGCCAGGCACACCCGGGGTGGCGCATCGCTTTTCCCACGACATCGCTGGCCGCCTGTCTCGTCTCGCCTGGGCCTCGCTCGCGACTTTCACCCACCACACCCTCCGTCGCGGCCTGCCCTCTGCTTCTGCCGCCTTGCGGTCCCTGTGGCTCTGGAGGACTCCCCAGTCGCTGGTGCATCGCACGCAAGACGGTTTCCCACCCGCCCCGCGGCTCACCACCAGCCTAGGTCATCCGGATTTCGGAGCCGGCCAGCGCTTCGCACTGTCACCTGCTCCCTCCCTCCCACTTATCGCACGTTGTTGCTCGATACCATGTACTTACTTTCATTACCACTATGCCACTCCACCCATTGCCCAGGCCAAAGACCGGGTACCAAGCGGAAAGGTGCCGTAAAGGGGCGGATAAGGACACAAACAAATTACATATCAACGCTATCATGCGCAAACAAGATCGACGCGCCGCATGCATGCAAGATTATTCATGCTCTAAGCGCCTCTGCTATCACTCCTCGTGTTTTCCAACTGCAATGCTCTCTCAATTCTCAATGGACAAGATACAATCATCAAGGCAAGGCGTGGGCAAGTCCCAGTTCCTGAGGAACTCCGGCATGATTGTATTGACCGTCTGTCGCAGGGAAGTTTTCACCGCATCCATCTCGTTGTAGACCCTCTTCGTACCAGGAAGATCGCGCGAGGTTTCATTCGCGTTGAAAGCAGTTTGTGGCCATATTTATGAATCGAACAGTTTCGCCAACTTGCTCGTCCTTTCGGGAGTGTGTAGATCAGATCGTGATATGAAGTGTATTTGGGTTCATTCGAATCAACAACTTTGATCATCGAGTTAAGCATTGAGATTCATCCAGCCCGCAGGATTTCCAGCGCTCGATGAATGCACTCAGATGGAGCCAGGCGATCGGATCGGCTTAATTGTAACAGCACCAAGGGGTCGCAGACAGTTCCATCTGTGCTGTTCGAGTTATTCCTGTGACCATTTGAGCGCATGTTGGGACATCGGATGTGATGTTCGATGACTGAGTGCACGTCAGGAGATGATTGGGCAGTCAGTACTTCAGTCACGGACCAGATATGTAACATGAATAGCAACCGATCGTATTGAAAGATGAGCTTTGATCATGCAGAACTTGCTGACACAAATTGTCCATGAAACACTTATCCATTTGCAATCAACTTATCGGTTTTACATGCACTCCGACAAAGATAAAGGTTGCAAGTCACGCCATCTTAGTGAGAATCTGCGTTGCCTCGACAGTTTCTGGGAAATTTACCAGACGTCTATCGACGGCTTCCCTCATAGACGGATGGTCACCAGACTAGGTGCCAGGACCCACGCTCCAACACACCGCGGAACAGTATATTCCCACAGGCATGCCGGCAATACCGGGTCCCAGTTTGCACTTCTGTGCTGCCATGTGATCCCCGTGATGAAGCCAATCATCGTGGGATCCCTCCCAGCCATCCCGGGCCGAAGATCAACCCGAAGCGGCACAGATGTACTAACTTGCTTGTGTTCAGACTCGGAGAAAGGTTGGAAGGCAAACTCTCTCAACTAACACCAGGTTAATACTGCCCTGTGTGCACGACAGAGAAATAGCTGATTATGTTGCATAGTAGTGAACTTGCAGACGGCCGAGAGGTACAGATGGGCAGCTTTTCAGCTTCCGAGGTTGCAGTAGTTCCTGTTCCTTGTCCTCCGCAAGGTCCGCTTCGCACACTTCAGGGACCGCCCACTTCTTCTGATTTACTCAACACCTGTCGCATGTATGCAAAGGTAATGGTATGATAGCAAGCACGGCACGTAGTGGTGCGGTGGTATGATGAGAAAGGAAGCTGATAAGTAGACCAATTCCGCATATTAGTGTTTCATTGATTTGTCTCACTTCAAGTTTGCAAGTTGGCTATCGGCTTAACCTTTTTGATTTCACCCGGTGGGTCAACGTTCAACCCCCGTTATTCGGCTCGCTGATTGCGCTCAGGATGTTCCTTGTGTGATTTCAGGTACCTCACTCGTCAAACAGCCATCACATACCTACCGTACCCTACATCTATTATCGGTGCTGAACATATCGGCTCGAGCCGTCGTTGGCTACAACCTGTGTCGTGCTCACCTATAAATGCTACTAGAAATCTGGTACTCGTTCCTGCAACCTGCTCCTAACTGCTCGATAGTGAGTCTATCTGCGCTGTATACGACAACCTCTCACAGTCCACTTTCTTTGATTGCTCAGACTTTGCAACATGTACTTCCCTGCCATCCTCTCCTTGGCTCTCCTTGCTGTCGTTCCGGTCTTGTCGGTCCCCGTTGAGCCCCACGCGATCGTTGTCGCTGTTGTCGCTCCGGGCTTGTCCACCCACGTCGAACTAGAGATGCCTGCCGAGCTCGACAATGTGCTTGAGGTCTTCGAGTGAGTGGACTTACCTCCACCTCCACCACTTGTGTCGGAACTGACAACCCACAGTGAGGACGAGGAGCTCCAAGTCAGTGAAGATGAGGAACTCCGAGTCAGCGAGCTCTTGGATGGTCTTCTCGTGCAATCTTCTCTGGAGGCCAATGCTTTTTGTACGATGGTCAAGGCTCCCAACCGGAAGCCATGCAATCCTGCTAAATGCGTGAAGGCAGGTGGAAGTTGCAACCTGAACCTAAAGACCAATAGTTGTAAGATGGTAGCCAGCGGACGTCATGTCCAGGGCGTCTGTGGTGGTTGCACATGCAAGTTCCATCGTTAATCCTGACGGTGAAATAGCCATGATGCAGGCCTGCCCAACTTCCGGTTTGTCGGCATAACACCCCGTGTAGTTACAATATCTTCAAAGTTTTGTCTTGGCGAGTGAGGCCCTGTATGGCTCGCTCTTATCTGGATCGAACTTATTCTTGGAAATGCTTCTCCTTCCCTTCGAACCGCCGTATGCCTTACCATCTGCCATCGTGTTTCGGCTTTGACGTTCAACCGTTACTGCTATACTCTTTTATCCGTGCCACTTTCCCCCCAACCCATTGATTTATAGGTTATTTATTTTCTGTACCTGGGCCATATATCAGTAATTGACTTTTCGTGCGACCCTTTGCTCAGGTGCGCTTCGATATTTGGAAGGGTGACATAGTTGCTGTCGAATGGCGACCAACATTCGTAGTACAACAGCGGCGGGGGGCCAGTCAGCCTGATGCGAAAATGCCAGCGAGACTTTACGTTTTGGTCCAGGTCTCATCCACTTGCTGCTTGGGGGTTCAGCGATTCACCAGAGCACTCAACTGAAAAGGCCTAACCATGGTCACGGCAGTAGTGCACTACTTACCATTGGCACTCTTGAAAACGACCGCCATATTCGGACGCTGTGTCTAGGTCTCAGGTGACCTGACTGACATCTGTTGTCGCTGGCAAGTTGATTGTCATTGCAGACACTTCCAATGGATCGACGCTGACGTCAGTGACGTCACGGATCGATGTAAATGTCAGAGACTTTGATCCCATACGCAATTATTCTTGGGTGCATTTTCTCAAGCTGTCGATTGGGAACGAGACCAGCAGTCCTGATAAGAAGTACAATGCCCGAGAGTTCCATACCGACAGGCAAATACTTACATCAACCTAGCTCGAACGAGTCAGATGGACACGTTTTCAAGGAGCCTGCAACAAAAAAAAGGGAAGAAAGATCTAATCCTAATCAGGGTACACAATCTCTGTAAACCGCCCCCCGTCAGACATCCCTGGGCTCAGCACCGGACTAGATGCCCCCGCCACCGGCCGCACCAAATCCCACTCCCACACGCTCCTTAGCTGTTGGCAGATCACTTGAAAACTCGAGGACGCCCCCCTTTCCTGGATCAACTGTAACACAACCTGGAACCCCGCGCGCGCCTGCTGTGCCGTCGTCTCGCGCAACTCTACCCTGAACCGAACGGGCTTCACGTGCATCGGGATCGGCCCAGGATCTTTCGACTCGTCGAACCGGCATTTGAGGACACCATTTCCCTCGGAGAGCGTGAAGACGACCTTGGCACCGATCCCGACAAGCAGCCGACGACACTCCTCACGACTCGTGAACGCGTCATGTACGGACAGCAGTTGATAGTTGGCAGGCCTGAACTTGAACACGTTTCCGAGCCACCGGCGGCGCGGCGTCGACGGCAGGCTGAACGAGCTGTCCGACCAGGCGGGGGACACCGCCAGCGTCGGCGTCTCGACGCTCTTCTTCCGCTTGAGTTTTCGGGGTGAGGGCTCTACGATCTGTACGCGCAGTGGAGTTCGTCGCGCGCTCGTGTTGTTGTTACGTAGTGACGATTTCTTCACGATACTAACCGTGTTGGACGCGTAAAGATGTCCGTTTTCCTTGTCCAGCCCCCCAAATTGACTCAGCGGGCTCAATTCGTCTCGTAGATTTTCGACGTTTGGTGGCGTGCTGCCGTATACTGGTGTGAATGGATCTCGGGAAATGTGTAATCCATGAGTGAGGTCATATGCTGGGTGTCCCTGTCCCTGTCTGATGAACTCCATGCTCGTGATTGGGGAAGAGGGTAGCACAGATTGTAGCAGGGGCGATGCTGGTGCAGACGTTATTCCCGCGCGTAGCTCCATCGCATTGAGATGTTCCACGATTTGCTGAAAGAATAATTGCATCTTATCGTCCTTGACGTCTGGTATCGTCAGTGCAGGGAGATTGGGAGTGAGTCGCGAAATAGATGACGAGAGCTGGGAAGGCGAAGGAGAATGCATCGTTACAGGTCCCGGTCGTGGTGGCGTCGGTGCATGCAATACGATCTGGGGTGCACCGAGCTCTGCGAGATCCTCGGGTATATTCCTCCGAACTGCACGTCGGGGCGTTGGTGGCGCCGCCCGCGGAGGCAACATCGATGAAGACCATCCGGGATCTGTTGCTTGTGACGTCGTTCGCACCATGCTTTTGCCAGCGTTGTTACCGCTCCGTGACTTGCGACTCCTCTTCCTCTCCGCTCTCGCCATCGCTTCGTCATCTTCGTCGTCGTAATTTTCGAAACGCGTCTTTCGATACTGGATTAGTAAATGGTAAACACCCTTGTGCCAATTTGGGACTTCGCTCCGGAGTGCCTCGAGTATCTCCTCGTCCGGTGTGCTATGCCAAAGCGTCCTCAAGTTCGCAAAAATATCCTCATCGACCTCCTCCGTGCTCCCGATCGGCTTCGCCAGCGCGTCCAAGTCAGGCATATCCATACCCACCGCTCTCGGCGCGCTTGATACGAAGAATGGGTGTACCAAAATCTCGGGCATTGTGATCCGCTTGTCCACGTCGCGCTGCAACATCCGCTCGATCAAGTCCTTGGCGTCATGTGTAATCCCCTTGGGCATCTCGTACGCCCCACTCTTCACCTTTTCCAACAACGTCCCCAAGTCGTCGTCATCGAACGGCAATCGGCCCGCGAGGAGCGCAAACAAAATGACCCCGCACGACCAAATATCTGACGCCCGCCCATCGTACGCACGTCCCATCACCACCTCGGGCGCAGCGTAATGCGGGCTCCCGCACGCTGTCTGCAGCAGGCCCTCGCGCGCGCCCGTCTGCCATGCTGCCATCCCGAAATCGGCGACTTTGATATTGCCCTGGCGGTCCATGAGCAGGTTCTCAGGTTTGAGATCCCGATGGGCGACGCCGAAGCGGTGGCAGTAGTCCACCGCGGCGATGATCTGCTGAAAGCACGCGAGGGCTTCGGACGGAGCGAGCCGACCGCGCGTGCACAAGTAGTCAAAGAGTTCCCCGCCCTCGATGTACTCGAGAATGAGGTAGAGTTCGGACGAGGTCTCCCAGACGTCATAGAGGCGCATGACGTTGGGATGCTCGACGAGTTTCATGATGACAATTTCGCGCTCGATGCTGAGGCGCATATGTTCGGGGGTGTCGGCGGGATGGGCGAGGGCGGTGCTGTTGAGGAGATGGTGTTTGGAGACGATCTTGACAGCGGCGTATTGACCTGTCTTAGAATGCCGTGCGATGCGAACACGGCCTGAGGAAGAGACGGGGAAGATGGGCATTCACGGTATGAGATGTGGGTAGGGACATACCTGAGCTGCCTTTGCCGATTGTTCTGCCTACTTTCCAGAGGCCAATCATCTTGGGATCATCCTCGCTACGGTGTTTCCGACGAAGTCTCGGGTGATCGTCGGACATATTGTCCAAGATGCTAGTGAGGACAACAAGTACCAAAGGGCAAGGAGAGCAAGCCAGAGGCAGCGGCTGACATTGGGGCTAACAGGGGTTAATTCACCCGAGTTAGGTAGGAATAAACCAAAACAAAGCATCACACCATCCAGAAAAATAGAAAACGAGAAAACATTCAGCCATTCGTGTAGATCTCATGACAATGCAAGTTCCAAGTAGTACGCATTTACATTCATAGGGCATTCCGCCCATCACGTAGACCCGGTCAGCCCGGGAGGGAATCCCGAGAAGTCGACCTGATCTTGTATTGCTTGGCCAGCAAGCTTAAACGACACACGTAGTCGTAGTCGTATGTTCGACTAAATGTAGAGCACATGTCAGTCTGTCCATCCGAGAATTTGTCAGTGGCATACACCTACCCCTGGAGGTGCGATGACACGCATCTGCTGGGTTTCTGTCGCCCCAGGATGTACGTCTGAATTTGACATAGGGAGCATTTGCAACTGCTGTGTCTGAAGAGACTCAGCCAACGACATTGTACTCCTTTTTAGTGTAGACATACCTTTGGTACAGCGGCTTGGAAATGCAACCCCGTGGCTGTGTTTGCGCCCTCGACCTGGAACCGCGCCATGATGTTCACGACTCCTGGACGTGCAGTAGATGTTTGTGGCGTCAACGTGATCTTAAGCTCGTTCTTCTCGTATGCAGAGTACGCTGTCAACCGGGGTACTGTAGGCGGCGGCGGCGGCGCTGTGCTTGCACGGACGGTTGGGTTGCGGTTTGGGATATTGAAGACGCCATCGATGTCGCAGATAGAACCGGTGTAGGGGATGCAGGACTGGGAGAGGGGCCAAAGAGCCCTAGGATGTCTTGTATGCTACTGTTCTGTGGCTGCGGTGATGGGGAAGACGCTAGCGGAGGCGAACTGGAGGAATTGACTGGTGTGTTGCTTCCAAAGATCTCGGCGAGGAGATCTTGGCTATTCTGCATAGTTTGGGGGGTAGGAGGACTATCATTATCCCCAAGCAAGTCGCCCTGAGGTGAAGAATAAACAAAAGCACCGAAGATAGTGTCAAACGTACCTCCTTTCCTCCTATCGTAGAGCCCACGGGTTTGTTTTCGCTAACTATCAAGATGTAAACCATACAAATAATTCGAAATGAGTGACGAGACAGACCTGTGCCCATGACGGTTACTTTGAGTTCCGGCGGTGGCATCCGTTCAAGTACACCGACTTTCAGATCCCCAAGTGTAAAGAGGCTCGCGTACTCCACTGCGCGTTGCTGCAACTCAAGCTCGGGATTTGTCGTATACTGGGCAAGCACCTCCGTGATCCGTACTTGTTGAGGGGCGCTGGTAGTATGACGCGATGCCATCTTCGTGATGGCACCAAGAACAAACTGACGGATGAGGTGGTTGGCGTAAGGTGAATCGAGCACTGACAGAAAGAGGTCAAGAATGTCCTTGTCGGCTGCCTGTGGGTAAGCGCATGTGAGAAGAAGCCCAATTTGTAGCACGTAAGAATACTCACATTTTTAGGTTGGTCTTCATCGACGATGCCTCCTTCAAGTAAAACCTCGCTATATTCACCAATGACCCAGACTGCCGCAAGTGTAAGAGATTCCTGCGACAAGTCGGCTTGTAGAGCAGTGTACAGCTTGGATGCTGTATAAGCTTGCAACTCAGGGGTATGTGCGACGAGACGTATGAACGCCGACAGTATCTCTTCTCTGACAAAGTTGCCGGCCTGATAGCCATTAATGCTTGGTACCTACCCTGATACAGATCTTACTCACGAGTTTCAATGACCTCAGAACAGTGTCGATATGCCATCTCTTGTTGGGAGCAAATCGTTCTGCGGCAAGGGATATTTGAGTAGTCATCCCTGTCTTGAACTCATCGTCTGCAACTTCAAGGAAGGCGAGAAGTTCTCGGACGAGTATGCGGACATTTTGTTCATTGATCAGCGCATATGAAAGCTCAAGAGCACGACGTCGTATTGAGATGTCACCGTCACGAAGACAGTCGAGGATGATGTTGCGATGGCGTTGCACGGCACTCGTGTCCATCGAGACGACTTTATTAAGGGTGTTGAGGGCCACATAGCTGCAAAGAACATAAGTGAAGAGGAAAGATTGATGATGGTGGTGATTAATACCAACCGAATATTGTTATCACGATTACTAAGGAATTTACCAAGGATATTAATAGCCATGACGCGGAGACCACTGTCCGCTTCGATATCAAGGACAGTGAGGACAGTTTCATACAAGATGGAGTTTCCAACGTTTTTGGTGGAGTCGGTATTTGTAGCAACCTAAAAACGTTAGAATACGGAGCGGGTAAAGGGAAGGGTAAACGTACTTGGGCAAGGATATCGTTCATAGTTTCACTTGCTCGAGCATCGCCCTTGCCGAGTAGCCGGAGTAACCGAAGGACCTTTACCTGTAGGAAAGGATCGGTTATACCTGATACATCGTGTTCAGGACTGTAGCCGGTGGTGACCAAAGCTTTCATATTGCGGACCAGTATGGGAACGGCCTGGTGGATCGAGGGTGAGGATACACCGACTGATAAGGGTGCAGACAAACATTTCTAAATTCGTTCAAGCAGTTTTCATCCTGCTGACACATCTCGGAAACGAGGGTGATCGCAGCAAGGAGAACGCCATGATTGCGATCTGACAAGAGGTTTCTGGCCTTTGAGACAAAGTGATCGGAAAGCTCAGGCACTTTTTTTATGATCCGAAGGGCGCAGAGAGCAGCCTGGAAACAAGGGATGTGTGAATAGGTCAAGGGAACGAGAAGCGCAAGGTACCTTTTTGCGAATGTAGGTATTACTCGAGCCGAGAAGTTTTTCAATCTCGTTTGCGAGGTCGCGAGACATTTCCTCCGAAGCAATGTCCGCGAACGTACATAGGCCGAGGCCGACGACGTACATGTTGGCATGATTCAAATCGCTGCGCGCGAGTTAGAGCGAGCGGAGGATCAAAAGGGAGAAACACAAACTTTTTGAGCGAGTTTGTAACCAGGGTGAGTACTTCCTGATTCTCATCGAGGAGCAGCATGATGCCGAGGTATCCGAGACGTTTATCAGTGAAGCGCGGGCTTGCGACGAGCTTGAGGCATTCGATCTGGCCAAAGTGAGCTGGCGAGCCGAGCATGTGTATGTAGAGGAGCTTTGCAATGTTGTGGTGTCGCGCATACGAGTCCTCCTCCCTGAAGGAAGCTCGAATTGCCGCGGATTCCTGCTGGATGAGAGCGCGTTCGTCTGCGACGGTCTGTGCTGTGTGAGTGTGGTCATCGTGTTCGACAATGAGCAGCACTCGCCTTGCATGCTCGAATGCCTTTTATGAGCGCTGTAGTGTGCGATGAGGAGCGTGGTCGTCGTATAGGGGCGATGAGCACACCTTTGAGATTATGGTAGACCATGGCTAAGTGGATCTGTGACAAGAATGTGACAATACTGCGAGCGTGACACTCTCGTCGTCGTTGTTTTCTTCGTTGACGTTGGCTGCAACGACGAGCTCGCGTCTTTCTTTTTCTTTTCTTCTCTTATTTTCTTGTTTCCATGGCTGAGCCTACAGCGAATCCCATCTCACCGATATCCCAGGTCTTGCAGTCGATAGGACTCACCAGAGACGACCTCGTCCGACACAGCGACCAGATGCGCCAGTTCCTAATGCACCACGACCCCCGCCCACTCACCGCTGATAACTCAGAATCGTCCTCTTCAGCACGGGCGTCGTCCATGACGCGCTCCGTCTCACGCTCAAACGCGCCCACGCTCTCACAGACACCTCCCCCGTCCACACCCGTAAAACTGGAACCCGTCGAACCCGCCCTGCCCTCCAGGCACATGGACAGCATGGAAATGATTCTCGAACGCAAGAGTCGCCAGGCGAAACGCGACAAGAAGGTCAGATCAAGGGACCGCCCTCCCCCTTCGCCATCGCCGGCATGCACGACGTTCAGCCTCGACGCCTTCATGCAATCACGCGATTCTCGACGCGTGCATGACTCGGATCAGTCCGACTCATCAGGCTATCTTGCTCTACAGGTCCGTCCCTTCTATTACTCCCTCCCAGTCGCGCTACATACCTCCGCAGGACGCGTCGCAAAATAAGTCCGCTGCCATTCCACCCGTCACACCCCAGCACAGAAATTACTATAGAAATTACGACGCAGTTGAACCCCCATCGCGGCAAAAGAAGGTCAACCATACACCACTCCCACGTTTTTCGCGCCATTGACGCCCTTTCTAGACTTCTTTTGCGCGGCCACTTTCCCCTACCCCGACGCGTTCCCGCATAGGAAGTGTGTCTACCCAGACACAGTCCGCATCACAGGACGTGGATCCCTTCACTCCACGTCGAAATAATTACTACAAGTCACCCCTCCCTTCTTCTTCGCCCCCACGATCATCTCCATTCGCGACACCCTCCACGAGGCGCATCGTTAATCTTGTATCATCACCTGGTCCGATGGGTCCTCTTCCTGATGAAGCCGAATACGACAGACTACCCTACGAACTTCCTCCAGGCCCTTATTTGAAGAAAAAGCCCGACCTCTCTTATGCTGCCCTTATTGGCCAGGCAGTCCTCTCCTCACTGGAACATAGGCTCACGCTACAAGAGATCTACGACTGGATCACTATCGTCTATCCTTATTTCCAGCGAAACGAAACCACCTGGATGAATTCCATCCGGCATGTCCTCTCCACAACCGTTTGTTTCCGTAAAGTTCCTCGAGACCGTAGCCTTGGCCGGACACAATGGGCAATTTGGGACTGTGATCTCGAATGTTTCGCCAACGGAAACTTTAGGAAAGAGTTTTGCGCTGAATACAAGCAAGCTGCAGCAGCCAAGAAAGTCCCGCCAAGGAAACGTCCCGCAGAGGACGCCGCGTCAGGGCGAAAAGCGAAACGCCCCAAGAAGGATCCCGTTTCCTCGGCTGAGACCAGTTCGCCTACCGTGCCAATAATGGCCACTGGGCCATTCCCAGGCGCCATGATGCCACCCCTCGTTCCTGCTACCCATTTTCTCCCCGTTTTCCATCCACCCTCGTCAGTTAATCAGCAGTCATATTACGATCAATGTAAACAACTGCCCGCGGAAGTTATTTTCCCTCCGCTCCCACCAACGTCCCACTACGCCCGCATTACAGCTGGCACAGCGGGAGGATCTTCTTTTCCCCCTTCATCAGCCGTTACGAGTGCAGATGCGTCTCAGACATCACCTATACCACCTTCATCCCTTCCTGAATTGATCCCTAGCACTGGTTCATCTTCCAGCCCCCAGCTTCTCTCAGATGATCATCCACAGACAGATGTTGCCCACATTGAAACAGCCTCACCATCAATCCTCAATACCCATATTGTACCACTTGGAGAAGTTCGGCCTGCCGAGGGAAAGCAGAAAGAGGTCGTCGCACCCCACAAGACACCCCCAAGAGTAAGCCCTCGACACTGGAATTTGCCTCATACTGACATTCTTCTCCAGAAATCGCGGGCCCTTCCACCCATGCCGGTATCTCCGACTCTCGATCGACGCACCAGATCCAAGAAAAAATCAACCAGCCACAAACTTGCACCTCCTCTCCCCGCGCTCGTCGCGGAACCAGCGAATACCACAGCACCCCCTCGTCTAACAACTCCTCCAGCACGTCCAAGCACACCCCCTCGTATCCGTGGCGCTACCAGCGCTGCCCAACTCTCCCCAATGCGCACCCCACTGTCCCACAAAGGCCTACACATGACACCACATGCCAGTCTTGCTCACTTCAAGACACATCTCGACCCGCCTCCGCATACGGCATTTAACCCAGACGATGGCATAAATCCTGCTGTCTTCGATACCGAGAACGTCCGCACCCCATCCCGCAAGCGAACCTTTCACCGCGACAAAGACAAAGATACTACTCTTCCCCACTTCCCGCCTGTCACCCCCAAGAAGCTCGTCTTTCCTACCCCAGGTTCTACCACTGAGTCGCCCTTCCGGACACCATTAACAGGATCAAGGATATTTGATCCCCATGATCCGGGGGCGTTATTAGAGGAAGAATTCGCAAGGCTAGGTGCTAGAGCGGCACAAGAAAGTCCTGCGGGTTTGTTCGACAGACGTGGACTGTTGTACGAGAGTCCCAATATGTCCAGCCCAGGAAAGTTACCGCGATGGTATTAAACGACAGGGGATCCCTGTATTTAACAGGACTTCCTTGCTATCTCCAATGATGTATAACCGTATCACGATCTCCCTCATGTCCCACCAGTGCTACCACGCTGTGTTCCTTGTGATCGACCGGTGCTCATATACTATTTCGGGTTGTTTTCTTCGTCTCCTTGTGTCTCCCTAGTTATGCCGTCCTCTTTTTTTGACGTTGTACTTGTAGTTGAAGGACGATCGAATTTTCTTATCTAGAGCTAATTACCGTCAGCGGTTGTCTTGAGTAGTATTACATGCCGACTCTCTTGCCAAGTTTCTCTTTGGCCTTGGTCTATCAAGCAGGTTATCTTTTGGCCCATCGTGAACCGCGGCGTTGCTTCATGGTGGCGTACCTCGGCATCAACTAGGATTATTACTTACAGTGCAATAAATCACGTGCTATCACTACTTCTTTGGTGCAACATTTTGGGATGCAATACTTTAGAACCACTTGAACCACCACAGTCCTATCATTCTAGACCTAAATTTGGGAGTTGGTCCTTGATATACTCTAGCTTAGGATAAAATTTTTGAGGACTTTTTTTATGATGACACACTTGCAGTTTAGTGTTATATTGCAAGGTGGCGAAAAAGACAGCCTGAGGGACCTGGACTCCCAAATCTGAGAGATTATACTTGTCAATTTGAAGGGTGACACTTGGGGATAAGCCCTAGCATTGAGTACATGAAAGCATCCTACACCAAGTATGAAGGTGAGAGACTCATTGGATGAAGCCCCAGAGTGAAATCTTGAGTTGTACAGGAAAAGAAATTGCCGTGCACAAGGATGAACAAAATTCAACCTCCTCAGCACACAAGGCCAATTGTCACAGGGACTTTGCAATCACATCACAGAAATACTTAAACAGGTGCTGGTGCACCCAGCAGGCTGTTGGATTATGAATCCAACTTGGGAGCAGCTCTGCATTGATCTACGGATCGAAGCTGGGAAGTGTGCCTTTTGTTGCGGCATTAGAAACAATTTGCTAACTTTTTTGCACTCGATGGGAGCATAAGTAGTACGTGGCCTTGAGGGTATACTACCAGTACACGTGCGCAACCAAACCCCATGAAAACATACATTGTCGCTCGATCTAGACATGGCGTGAAACCTAGTCATATCGATCATCCGTCCCTTTCACCCCCGGCCTGGACCGACTCAGGAGGGGGCGCACCGAGGAGCCGAGCAAACGTCTCCATATGCGCCTCGCAGATTGCCGAAAACCAAAACTCGTGCTCCGAATCGTGATTCACGACGAGGTTATGTGCCATCTCATGCGCGATCGTGAGGAACCTAGTAAGCCAAAAAAGCACCCACGTCGTCAGACCCGCACATCACAGTTCACCCGTCGACACGACGTACCATGACGAGAGCGCTTGTTGCGTGTGGCCCTTTTTCACATCCTGGTAGTCTATATGTACACTCAGCTAGATGACGATTGCGAGTACGTTGCCGTACTCACGCCATGCTTCAAAGTACTTCAGGTTAAGATATACGACGCCTTTGTCGTTGAACGCAATGCATCCCGCGGTCAGGTTATAAAACACATTGATTGAGTCCAGAGGAAGTTTGTACACCTTGACGACGGGCGTAATGATGATGCGTATGAAGAGTAAGAGCTGTTCTTGCTTCTGCTGCATCAGGGTATCGGCATCAGGAGCGCCTGTTCGAAAACGGTGCAAGCGTATTCAATATTCCAGTGCATCCTTATAGGAGGGATGTATCTACCTTGGCTAACAAATACTTCCACATTGTCCACTTTCCCTGTTCATAGCTCAGGTATAGGACGCGGAACAAGGAACTTCCAACTGACCGAGGGAACGCAAGTTATTGATTGGCTTAGCAGTGTTACAATAGTCCTTCAAAAACTTGGTCACGTCCGCTTGACCATGATCATTGAGGGGCGAGCGTGCTTTAGTGGAACACATTTTGACCGCCTTGCTGACATTGGACTCTGCAACTAGTGAGCGAAGTGGCGAACGCGGATCTCGTTCCACTCACGTATGTATGTCCGAGGAAGCACTTGACGTGCATCCCTGCCAGTGAAGGTATTTGATTATGGTATAGTTACACTGCATGGTTCAAACTCACCAAGGAGACGGAGGAAGTACAGCGATCGGCTCATTAACCGTCTTGTCTCGCGAGGTGCCATGAGCGACGACGCGAATCACCTTGTTCACGACATTGGTGAAAGCGAGAGGAATCTGGACGGATGGGATACTAAGTCCTGCTGCTACCTCGATCCCTCCGCTGAGCAGGCCTCCGGCGGAGTGTCCCAAAGTGGTTTGAGCGCAAGCAGTTCGAGTCGTAGCTTCGATGCTCTTTTTTGTCGTGGCGCTCTGTCCTAGAGCACCCGAAGGGATACAGGGTTTCTCTAATTTGCACGGGTTGCAAGCGTTGTCAACAGCACTCGTAGGAACACAGTCGATGGTGCTTTCCTGGAGCTTAAGGACCTGGTCGACTATTGGACTGATTAGCCACATGTTGTAGAAATTGGCACGTCCAACTGACCTTCGTAGCCTCTTCGCTTCAGAACGTCGAGGTCCTCGGAAAGAATAGTCGCCAAGAGTAGAGCGTCACTGAGGTCCACCGTACCAAACAGCACTCGACACAGTGAAACAGCGATCCTGTTCGGTCGTGGGTGAGAACCGTAGAAAACCAGCGCCGTAGTCAAGCGCCGTGATTAGAAACGTACTCATACATATCCTTCTTTGCACTACGAGAAAGCCACAGCTGTATTTTACCCTGGTCGTACCTCGCGGTCGCCCAAGCATCCCGCTCCTTTGAGGTCTCCTTGTTCCCGACAGTCAGAGTCGTGGACACGGATAAGCACTGGAACCGCTTCACGCTGATGGCACCTGCATTAGAAGGCCATAGCACCATGGCTTGTGGGTGAGGGTAGTGGTGAAGAAATATTGGAACTCTTTCCACAACCAATTTTTGATATTCAGAACATGCTTCGACATCGGGAATTTCCTCGGAATCTCGGCATTGGTCGCAGATGACCTTACTCAAATAGTTGCACCCGAGCAACTCATAAAACTCTGACGTATATCGCCAGTCAAGGATGTCTTGGAAGAGAATAAATCCTACTCACTTTCAAGTTCAGGAGCCACATCTCGTGGCGCGATGACGAGTGTGTCATCAAAGAGTTGGCAGGCAGCCACATCATCTACGATGACAATATCACGAGGTTTCCACAGTGGACAGGTGTCTCCTCCGTCCGCATTCTTCTTGAGTTGTATACCAAGCAAAACAGGTTTTTCTCTCATTTTGCTTAGCGTATCGTTGGTAATCCGATTCTGTCGGATAGCAAGTTGTCGAACTTCCTTCAAGTATCTGTATTCTTTCTAAGTAGTAGTAACATGAAAACATTCAATACTTTGTTTACCGTTCGCGTTTTGCGCCCTCATAAAACTTGACAGGGTCCTCGAGCAAACTCTTTGCGATGTCTTCTTCAGAAGGCTCGTTCTTGGCATGGCATGCCCCCAAGAAGCGATTCGCCACAGAACCAAAGTTCACAAAGTGAAACAATTTTGAGTAAAAGTCGTCCTTTGCGCTGCTTCCTAGATAACATTGAACAGGGGTCAAGTACACCTGGTGCCTGGGGACGGTCTTCGGGACTATTTGCAAGCGAGAGAGTTTATCAAGCTCTTCTTGCGAAAAGGCTGTCAACAGTAT
>JBBPTY010000557.1:0-16136 GCA_038094335.1 Tylopilus aff. striatulus | reverse complement strand
GGGAGAGGTCTGTTTCTCTTCTTCAGTGGACACGTTCCCCGCTCACTGCCATTCCAGGTCCGCTGATCCCAACCGCAGGAGGCTTCGAAATCTCATATCTCATCTCCCACCTCACGATGTGTATGCCGTCACACTAGGGCATGCCATTCCTGAACAGACACAATTGTTTTATACCAATGAGGCGAGGGACAAAATCAATATGTTCGGCATCAATACAGCGTCGTTTTTGGTGCATGTCACGGAGCGCACGGCCGAAGAGCGAGAGAGAGCGATGGAGATTTGTGGTGGTGTTGGGGAGACCGCCAATGGCGTTGTGCAGGCTTGCAAGTGTGTACTATTGAGGAAGAGGTTGGAGTGGTTTGCTAGGGAAGGTATGCTTCAGGTGGGTTGAGACCGGCTGTGGTGAAATCATTAATCGCGATTCGGAACAGAGGGTTCGCATTTGCACACACGCACATGGGTAGAATCATGATGGGGCAGTCCCTGACGGAGAAAGACCTTCTCGTGGGGAGATCACTTCCGCCCATGCAACTTGAGGAACTCCCCGAACATCATCAGACAGAGACAGGCAATGGATTTGAAGCCACGGGAATCGACGGCACCTTGGAGAGCAGGTGCGATGGCTTGGATGACGACTCGAAGGAGTGGACAGAGTGGCGAGCTACCAACAAGCCGAAAGAAAGTGAGACGGACGACGGCAGCAGGAAAGCAGTACGGAAGAGCAAGGCGAAGACGCCCGACCATGATACCCCTTCCGCTGTTGGCAAACGGAAACGCGAGGAGGGCGATAACGAAAGGGACTCGGTAGGTAGTCTTTGGGATGATTTTTGCGTCGATACTGAACATTCACCGTCCTCAGAAGCGACGCAAGATGAAGACGCAGAAAGTTTCCACCGCCGTAAAGAGCAGAATGAGAAAGGCGTTCAATGAAGTTCACGGAGCGGTCCTTGCCTGTGAGGACACCGATGGACGGAAACGATGTAAACTCTTCCATGAACTTCCGGATAGAAGGGTACGCGCGTAGTATTACTTCCAGAGACGGGCCAGGTACTCACATCCCCCGAAGGACTACCCCGACTACTACATGCTCATTCACCAGCCTATCTCTCTCTCCACCATCCGCGAACGTGTCATCCGTGGATACTACAAGACCATCACGCGGTACGAGGAAGACTGGCAGCTTATGTTCGACAACGCTCGGACGTACAACCAAGAAGGGTCCTGGGTGTACAACGATGCCGACGAGATGGAGAGGGTCTTCTACGCGACGCTCGCCAGACTTACGGCCGGGACCGATCTTCCAGGTGCTGCACCCCTTCCAAGTCGGACAGCCCCTTCGACATCTGGCTCGTACGACTCTACGCTGATGCCGACGATCGACGAGGAGGAGCTCGGATGGAGTACGGAATGAAAGGAGGTGTTGATGATGCCGATGAATATTTGACCGCACAGAGCGAGGAAAGTTGACCAGCGCGGTCGTAGTGAGCACCGGGGATGGTATTGGTTTTGACTGGTTGTGGTGATTAGACAGCATACTTTTAGACGGCGCGACACGTTCGTTCTCGAGGACATGCAGACGGCGAGTACATGTGATACAGGACAAACTAGACAGTGCAACCAAGCCGAGGTGACCCTTCTGCCTCATGTGCATCTATGTCAACCTCGCCCATGGGTACCCACGTAAGGGTGGAAAATGGCAGAGTGAGGGACTCAGTATTGATATTACCTTCGGAAGGGACGAAAGAGTGACGTTCCGAGTCCAAAGTGGATGCCGTTCACCTCTAACTCACGTTGGACGGGATGTCAACCTCGACGTCGGCATTATCCAACAATGAGCGCAGCAGCTCTGCATACTGCCGATGCAATCGCTCTGTGTATATCATGTCGGGGGGGATGAACATGAAGTAGGGGACATGGACGCACTCGCGCGATCAACGGCTCGGACATACTCTTCGTTGGCCTCTGTCATGGCGGCTTCGAGTGCCCCGAGGCGATGTGCCTAGCGATAAAGACGTGTCAGCGCGAGTGTGCGTGTGACGGAGCAACGACGTGCTTGGGTCTCCTCGGGCTCGGGTACAGGCAAGGACTGTACCAACACCTGAATTTGTTTCGCCTTGAGGACCAAATCATCAACGAGCTCGCGCGTGTTGGCTGCGGGCGGGCGGGATGAGCGCCATCGAAGAGACGGGGAGACGGAGACGGACCGTGAAAGACGTCGGGCGGATCGAACTTGTCTGGGTGTCGCGTTTTCGTGATAGGGATGTCGGGGCTGACCTGCAAGAAGGTGGAGCGGGAGGTGAGGTAGCCGATGCTGCTCGACATGATCATGAGGAGCTGTGGGCAGGTGAGTGAAGCTGACACGCGCAGGGGAGAGGACACACGCGTTGGATCTCATCCTGGAGTTGGGTGATACGGTCCATGTGGGACAAATCCTGCAGCATTGCGCAGCCCTGCTGCAGGGGACGCGCGTGGCTTCTTTTGTGTGGGGCGACGACAGTCACGTTGGCGGTGTTGAACCAACCAGCGCACTCTTGTGCAGTGACGTCCAAGTGCTATTCGACACCAACTCAGTGCAAGGGTACACACATCGCATCCACATATCCACGGAAAAGTTTTTAGATCCTCCCACTAGTGTCACTCTTTCTGAATATCCATCATGTTCATTGGCTTATTCCTTACTGTAAACCTCGGCACCTGAAATACGCGCTCTTTCCATCCGGCTCAGGTTGGTTGAACTAGACTAGGTAAGCTGAGCATGCCGAATCGTATCCCAGCCTAAAAGAAATCCCAGGTGAATCTGCGCGGTTATTGACGGCACCGGTATAAGTAGTTTTGTGATCTACCATATGTGATGCGTTACGGACACGGTCGCTGGCAATGGCGGGTCGTCGAGGACAACCAGGGACCCTGAATATGGGACCCGGATGGAGCTTGCTGTCAAGCAGCTCGCGGATGGGGGTTACTATTCCATCAAGTCTGCTGTGATGCCTCACGGGGCGAGTGCTTCGAGGCTGTCCTAACTGAGTCTCACGCAACCTAACGTTCACAGGTCAGATGCCAGACACTCAGCGACCACGTAAACGGTGCACACAATGTGTGTCGTGTCGTCAGCAAGACGTCGTGGCTTCTCACCGCGGCCTGGGGGCCTTGAGGGTAGCATGTAGTCGTGTTCGATATCGGACCCACTGCTGGAAGGTCACTCGCCGAGTCCTGCCTCACATGGAATCGTATCCAGGTGCGTTGTTCACCATTCTGAGCTAGCCCCGCTGCCGCAACTGACCTGCTTTGATCCCGAATGCAGTCTCCGCTGTCGGTCCACTACCTCCGCCCGGGTAACTGTCGTAATGTGAAGACGTCCAACTCTCGCCGACCCACGGCAAAGTAACCCTGCCAGTGACTGACTTTTCCCACTCTCAGATAGATGCCCCCCGCGCGTTCTCGGGTCGGTGTCTAGTCCGCCAAACGTGCATGCGATGCCGCAAGCAACCTTGACTACTACTGGGAATGGCGGCCCTTCGATCGGATGAGCCTCGGCCTGGAAACGGTCGGCGAGTCCGAACGTCTGGCAAGTGCGCGCGTGGTGATAATGATGAAGGACGGTGACATCAAATGGTGGGAATCACAAGGCTGTCGAGCGAGGAGGTTGAGCGGAGACACTGGTAGTGTCATGATGTTCACATAGCTATCAGTACACGCTACGACTCACCAGATCGGCCGTGCGTACAACTTGAACGACATCGACGTTCCCAACGGCTCGATTGCAGGACATTGTGCGGATCAGGTCGTCGCATGAGATATATTGCAAGTGGCAAACGTTCGCTGACAGCATCCAGGGCTCACTGCCGATCGCATCATACAATTGGCATGGGATGAGAAGTGCACGAAACAACTTGTGGCACGCAGTATAATCGCATTAGAATGATTATTCAGTTTTGATACAGGTACACCTCATCAAACGCCGCTCTCGCAAAGAACACAAATGAAGGAAATCCATGATAGCCCCGCTAGAATTAGTCACACTTTATTACGCGCGACCGTGAACGGAAAGATGTGGGCGGATATGCAAGAAATGGGGAAGGCATGTGGGCACGCGCCAAGCCGGAGCTAGGTATCACGAGATTTGGATGTCCACCGATGAGCGTACGAACAGCACAATGAGCGACGGCAAAGAATAACGCGAGTGCGAGCCAAAGATCGATGACGACGAAACTGATGTACGTAGAGATCGATAGCAACGTAACAAGTGGATTCCAGACGATAACAGTGTTTGCGCTGCGAAGCCGAGGAAATGTGACGATGAACCGAGAGTCGCCAACAAAACGATAGAAGGACAACACCAGATGATGGGTAGCTCGCATGGAGGTGGGCATATGCTTTATGACATAACGAGTGATGAATGAGAAAGGCGATGACGAGGAAAATCTTAGTTGCACAATAAACAGATGATGCGTGATGATAGAGGGATGCGCGCGGATGTTGGAATGTAGTTTGTGCGTGAATGCGTTTGAAATATTCTTTTAGGTGCCGCCAGTAAAAAGGACAGGATCAGAGGATGACCGCGACCAGCTACGAGGCTACCTCCACATCGTCAACGTCAGCTGGTAAATCCGGCCGCTGACGGTCGGCACGACAGCGGGCCTTGAACTGTGGGAGGTCGTCTTGCAAAGACACTGTTGTACTCTCCTCCCATCGCTCGAGTGCCCACTCGCGTACCCAGATGCTTACCTAGATAGGACGTTAGTAGGCGATCGAGAGATGGGGGGAGGCTCGCCTTCAAGAAACGCTTCCCGGCGTACTTTCTGTGAAACGACTCGTGTCGTACGGGTTTTAGTACGTAGTTCAGCATCAGGTTCGCGGTGGGGAGCAAAGAACTCTCAGAATAAGAGGAATAGTGTGCAAGGTTCGCAGTCTTCATGAACTGGGATCAAACGAGAGTCGATAGGCACCTGAATCAGTACGCACCCATTTGTAATTACCGAGGATCAAGCGAGCCAGCCAAAGGGAGGTAGCAGCCATCAAGGACGGAGGGGTAGCCAACAGTCGCCACTCGAGTGCGCCGACTTCGAGGAGATACTTGCCGATGGTTCTAGCCTTGACGTCGTAGTCATCAGCCTTGCTGATACGTCGGAGGAAGTGCATTGGATTCGGGAACGAGAGGTTCCAATCAATTGTCTTGAGTACGTAACGCTCTGCAAGCAGGATCTCGGACTCGGTGTAGGAAGAATCGGCACAGTGAAGAAAATGGGACACGGAAGGTGCCACGATTTCCTCTACCTTGGATGCGACGAACAGACAGGTGATACCGACGAGCTGAAGCTTGGCGAGAGACACGACACGAGAAGAAAGGAAGCGGTCGATAATGTTTACACACAGGAAGAACGTTTCGGGGAGGAGGCGAAAGCGAGCGTGGACTTGAACGAGCCAGTCAAGAAGGATGCCTCGCATGGACCAAGCAAGCTCCTTTTGACTTGACATATAATCCGGATTAGGGAGAGTGACAAGCTAATGCAATGAGTCAGTAAGTGAAAGCAGTCTTTTTGGCTAACACCAACCTCGACATTTTTCAAGTATTCGAAAATCTCGCTTACATATTCGCTGACCATCAAGGGATCGTCACCGTCTTCAGCGTCAAGGTCGTACCAATCGTCACCGTTTGGATCCGCTTCTGCCTCGCTGTCGATACCAGCATCGAATGAGGGTGCAAGCTGGGGCTCCGGGTCCTCCTCCTCAAGAGGCTTTCCCTCGTCTGGCGGGTCGGATGACGTTCTGCGCTTCTTTGTGATGCGGTCGTCGTCCTCACGCGGATCGGCCTTGAAAGTGAGATGAGAGGTGGTTCGTTTTGAGAGGTCTGCTCGCTGAAGCTCGTGCTTGATGAGGTGAGATGCGGCCACTGTGGAAAGACGATGAGGACCCTTTGGTTTGGGTGATGGTGCCGAAGGGAGAGGGTCGACGGCCATGGCGTCAGTGTGCACAGGGACAGGGTTTGCATCCTCTTTGACGTCCGGGAGGGGACGGACCTTTGGTTGAAGAGCGGTGGTCTTGGAGATGCGGCGAGCGGTAGCGACGGTGGTGAGAGGTTGACGATTTCCCGTCGAGGGAGGGGGTCTTGATTTGATGACCACGCCGTCGAATTTAGCCTTGCCTGAAGGGAGATCACTGCCCTTGCTCTTTACGTCTTTGGGCGCAAGTGCGGCCTTGGGCTTATTGGCGTTTTTCGGGACCTGTGCGAGGGCATCGCGCTTGCGTTTGCCCTGTGATGCGGCATCGAGGTCGTTTTCGTTTGCCTTTGCCCTGGAGGCAGCAGTGGGTGCGGCAGCCCGCGCAAGCGCTGTGGACTGGACGGTTGTGGCCTGAGGACCCTTGGAGGGTGGTTTTGAGCGGGTAGGACGGGAGGTCGCGTTCTCGTTGTGTGATGCGACCGCGGCGCGTGTTACACGGCGAGTCTGGGCGGGGGTCAGCGAAGGAGCGGGATGAGAGAGAAGACGTACGGGTATCATCGTGTCGGTGGTGAAGAGAGGAAGTGGTGGACCCGCCTGCCGTTTTGAACCAGTTACACAAAACAGGGACAAATAATCGCGCGCGCGTTTGGTCACGTGATACGAATGCAACACCCCCAGTGGGGAGGTCGTCCGACATGTTTTTCGACGACATCCACGATGCCACCCCGCCGATCCCGCGCTAACTCGTCCGCGTCGCCGCGCCATGCTCAGACTCCCCCGCTTGGAATGTCGCCCGAATCGCGGTACTTGTCCAACTTGAAAGTCATCCGACGAAGAGACCCGTCCATCCTCTCCATCTTCGACCAATTCAGCCATGTCTGTGTTTATCACCACAACGGCGACAAGTGGGAGAAACAAGGCTTCGAGGGCAGCATGTTTCTCTACGAACGGTACATTACTCCCCCTTTCCCTTTCCCTGCTCATCCTCCCCCAGCGACGCTTATCCGCCGTATGGTCTCTACATCATGAACCGCGTCGGAATGGAGGACTACATCCAGCGTCTATATCCAGAAGACAGCGTCGGCATACATGGCAGCTATCTCATGATGCGCCACTACCCTGACTTCACCGCCCGCCGACTAGCGGAAGCTCGCTCACACCTCCCTCCATCCATGCAGGACGGCCCCTGCACAAAGTTTGCGCCCGAATTCGCCATCGCCGACCCAGAAAAGCTCCACGACGCCGACAAGGGTCGCACCCAAACAGTTGGTTTGTGGTGCTTTGCGACAGACGCAAGGGAACCAATGACCGATGTCGTCATGCGGTGAGTACCCCATCCCCCCTACATCCGCACTGACACCCACTGGAATCCGTAGCCTGCACGAATATGTTAAGAAGAATCTCCCTTATCCTGACGAGTTCAGGTATGGTCCCGACCGGCCTCCTCCCCCAAGTTTCCGATCATCCTCTAGGGCTAGCGGTATGCCCTTCTTCACCACCACCTGCCATTGCTTATTCCTTCCCAGAGCGTGGATATCATGCCCGCTCTGCATCAAGCGCATCCAATACCAGTATACACAGCATCTCAGAGTCAGGCGAAGAAGAAGACCGCCAAGCATCAACCACTTCTGCACTTCTCAACGGCTCATCGGGACTCGATAGACTTCTTGCTAAGCTTGCAACTCCATCTCAGACCCAACTTCCGGTCCCTACCGGTGGATCGGAGGCAACCGCGGCGAGCCTCCTGGCCACCATCTCGGGCCCTCCTCGTACCATGTCTGTTCCCCCTCTATCATCCTCGGCTGCATCTGCACCCACACGCGGCCTCGCCCTTCTAGACACCATCTTTGCATCCGCCACTCCACCACCACCACGTGCCATATCCCGAGCTGGCATTTCCCAGCCCATTGCTCCCCAACCTACCTCGTACAGTAACCGCATTCCATCCAACCCCGTGCCCACACAGTCTTTGCCTCCCACCGCTTTCTCTCAGGACCCCCACATCCTCTCCCCAAAGCCAACCTCGACCGCCCTTCCTCAAGTCCTCAACCAAGAGGTCATCTCTACCCTTTTAGGCCTCCCCCCATCCCGCGCTTCATCCGCGCGATACGAAGGTGATAACGAGGCAAGTGACGATGCTGCCTCGGAACCTGGATCCGTCACGGCGTCTATTCCCCGGCTTTCTGTGCCGACCACACGCATCTCTGACAACGACAGTGGCAAGGCAGGTACCCGTGTTCTCGGAGATGTCACCCCTCGCCCAGCACTACGTGGCTTCGGCGGTTCCAGCATCAGCCAAGTCAACGATCTGCTGTGTGCGGCTCGCATTGACCAACAGTCACCTCAAACCGATACCACTTCCTCTGATGCGCACCTTTCAACGTCCTCGAGTTCCACCAAGACCGTTCCTGCCGTCCTCGCAGATTCAGCACTCACATCCTCGATATACGCACAACCCCGCGTCAATTTGACCTCCACGTCATCCGCGTCCAAGAATCCTCCCAAACCCCGACCACTCGTACCATTCGAAACAGACTCGGAACTTTGGCCTTACCCTCGCCCTCCTCTCATTGAAGCCGACTCCGACATCATTGAGCTCGACTTTGCTGATACCAGCGCCCTGAGCGATCCAGACGCATTCGAGAGACATGTCAATAAGGGCAAGAAGTCAAGACGCACAAAACGGGACCAGCAAAAGGAGCGAGAAGAAATCGAGAAGAGCTGGGATGTCCCCGCACCGCTGCCCGTAGCCTCTCCTGCGCCCGGTCCACCCACAGGGATGCTCAACGGGAAAGCGAAGCGTGCTGCACCGCTGGAGCCCGCCGCCAGCGCCACTCCGAAACTGGGTCCCGTGAGCACCCCTGCCGACCTGCCCAAGATCAACATCAACGGTACGCAGTCGGCCCTCCTGTCCTCTCTTGTGTCCACGGACGCGACCGGCCGTCTGAAACACCTATCGCGTAAGGACTTTGTCACCGAGGTCTTGTCTCTGATCTATGTATGCCCCTCTCCCCACTGTCAAAGCGCTGCCTGTACTGACGTGACGACCGACAGACGAACAAGCCGTTTGTGGACGAGCTCTATCGCGCGTACACGTCTCAGGCGGGTTGAGTGGCGCACACGCTGCGCTGCGCGCATGTGGCGATGTCGTTGTCCTCTGATGGGTAGAGTGTTGATGGTTGGTTCGCGTGGCTTTGGATTTGGATCCGGATCGATCGATCGTGCACATTCGGGATGCATACTGCTTGCCGTCATTTGCTGCGAAATACATCGTGCCCCGCATGCTGTCTAGTGTACTAGTTGCTGAGCACTGCAAGCCAACTCGCCGTGTGCCCGTATACCGGTACGTTGAGTCGTACTGTCCCGCAAAGGGGCGTCCTAGTTCAATGTGGCACAAACAAGCCTTCTGGTCCAAAGTGCTCAGAGCATGGTGCAAACTTAGTAGAATAAATTACTCCAATGCGATGGGAAGCCTGTGGGTCCATGAGAAATACACACAATTGCGACTACTACTAGTATGGTCTATGCGTCTGCGCTCGAGTCATAAAAAAGTATAAGGATGGGAACGGACGTGGATGGTTTTTTTTTTTTTTTACTTCTTTCTTCTTTCAGTCTACACCCCCTCCCCCCGCCACTGTTAGTCTAGCAATGCCGTCCGTGGATCCATGCCCAGGCCGCCGCGCAGATTCATAACGCCACCCGCAACAGAGCTGAACGCGTGCGCGTAAAAATAAGCCGAGCGCGACATGATCGACTGTTCGACCAACGCCAACACGTCCGTCACCAGGATCGGCCACCCGTACTCGCGATGGTCCTCCTTCGTGAGCAGGTCCGAGATCAAGACGGCCCCCTGCTCGCGCAGGTATTTGAGGTTCTCGGGATCGCGTTCGTCGGTGGCGATGTAAAACCTGTGCAAAAGACGTGGCGCGTCAGGTTGTCCGCGATTGGGGGCACGACGACATGGACAGCACTTACTTGTCGTCGGGATTGGGTGGATCCAACGTCACCAGCAGTGGATCGGGTTTTGCATCCGGGATGTCATACACGGTCGCCGTCCCGCCGTGCATCGAGATTAGCGTCTCTCGACCAGCCTGGAGACGATTTTTTATGCGCGCCAGGTGTGCTGAGAAATCGGCCTCCATGGCCCACCCGAGTCTCGTGACTGAAGAGGCCGTGAGTAGCCTGATGGTGGCATGAATGCGCATAGAACTCACAATCTCCTCGCCGCATGTGCGCAGCCATCCATAGGCGTCCACCGGTCATCGTGAACATACGATTACTGAGCCGCTCTGCCAAGGAGAGAACGTCATCGATCAACCGCATATCATACAAGACCGTTTGTGTGAAACGTGTCCGACTTGCGAGAGAGGTGAAGTACATGGAGCCCTGGTTCGATCAATCTTTGATCTTCCGGTGATCATGAAAACTCACGGGTTTACGTCCTAAATGAATTTCTCCACGCAACACGAGAACCCGCGAGGATATATTATGGAAGTCTTCATAGAGCCCTCTTATCCGATCTCTCGGAACAGCCTCGTACATTGGCACGATCACATCTTTTACTGCATCAAAACCGGCGCTACAGACACAAACGGGTGGTAAGCTATATTCCAGAGTGACGCTAGGGAAGCACTCACGCGCCCTTATAGGAGTAGAGCACCTCGAATCCGTTTTCTCGGAGGACGTCTCCGATGTCATTCACAGACGAATTGGAGCTAATGCGTACGTCATCCGTCACGGTCCGTTGAACGGTGTCCCAGTCTAATACAGGTCTTCCCTCGGGAAGGGCTCCCATCAACGCACGATAGATTTCGGTGTCCGGGGTCGAGTTCGTCCACGATCCTGCTTGATCACGAGAACGGTCTCCACCTTCCGGACTCCATCCGCCACGCAAGCGCATGTCTTGTGGTATGTAATCCACGCGGACAAAGTCATCGGGATCGTACCACCCGTTCTCGATTACGTGCAAGCTGGGCTGCAACTTCCTTGTTGCATCCTGTACGTGGTAGGTGTCGACGTCCCAATGGCCGTCGGTGGACTCGACTTCTAATGATATATTGTTTAGGCGAAGATAGTCTTCCGTCGTGATGACGGCGTGGGACTGCTGGAGGTGTGTGAGGTTGAACATGATGGATATGGGTATTTTCCAGGCCATTTGTTGTTCGATGGGGAGCTCGCGCCATTCGTCCGAATGCGTTGCGTCGCCGCGGTTCACCATGGTAGCATAAGCGGCGCAAGTCTCCCTGTCGGTCAACAGGCGGTCAGGACATGGCAGACCATCTACGGGAGAAAGGTATGGGCGCACAGGTCGAACTCGCACGCACGGGCGTATACAAAGGAAGGTATGACGGCTGTTCGATTCAGTATGCGCGCATGGACGACGGCCGTCTCGATGATGTAGCGCATCTATGCCATGGTAAGCACGCAAGAAGACAGCTGATCACGCTGGCGACGTACGTTATTCCAACCTAGCCAGAGGCTGTAGTCGCGTGCATAGAACCCGTTCGTTCTCGCTACCATGTCGCTGAGGAACTGTAGTTGGGAATCCGCAGTGTCCATGGAGCTCTGCGAGGGATGTGTGGGGACATCGTGGTACCAAACGACCTCCTCGCTGAGCGTGTTGAGGGCGGGGAGGGATTGGCCCAGGAACTGGAACCTAGCGTTGTATCCGACGGTGGAGAGACCAAAACCGACTAGAACGCCGACTAGGATAGCCACTCCGACTAGCGACGTTGGGGTGTTGCTTCTCGTGGACCGTAGCATGACGGGGGTGTGGGAGGGGTGGACCAGCCAGTAGTGAGGAGAGGAACATACAATTTGAGCCGCTGATGGAGTCGGTGTGGCGGCTGTGATGCTCAAGGCATCGCTTTTTAATATTTATACAATCAGAATGTCCGATTCGTCCACGCTTGCTTTGCGTAACACACGTACATATAACTTATAAGTAACCTCCCCGTGCATCATGGCAAACATCCACTGGGCACAAAACATAAAGAATCACTGGTTGGTAAGGACAGAGTACCGTCACGTTACAATAACGAACTTGAAGGTGAGGTACCTGATCGATGTCGTTTTACGTGTGAGCCAATGTTGCTGACCCTGCGTCATTATCATCACCTTTCAGTGGATCCGAGTGCGTTGGGTGACCTGAAACTTTCGTCTACATACAAGTTGTCAAGCGAGCCGCTGTTTAAACGTTCGAGTTATCCAAGAAGCCAAGGTGCTACGCAGGGGCTCAACCTGCGCCCACACATTTACGATGCTGCGGACTGCGCGCGCGAAGCTATCGCTAGATCCCGCAGCCAAAATAACTGCGCACCTATCGCAGTCCACTGTTTTGCCAAGTCGTGCGTCTGACAACTGTTACTAGTAGAACGCGTGATACCGACTCGGATTTACCGATATACCTTGGGCTCTCCGCTTTGCCGCCCCGTGGCCCGAAATGATTATGCGTGGATGTCGGCATTGCGGTCCGTTGAGACATGTCGTGGTCTACCCCCTTAACAAGGGGTAGACGATGACCATCTCACTGTCTGAGTGCTCGTTGATGAGGTATATAATGCGGGTATACATACAACTGCGACTACTGCGCACATACTTAGATAATAAGAACCCGTCTTGATGATCTTACTTCCCAATCTCACACTCAACCCACTGCGGCCGTCCGTGGATCCTTGCCCAGGCCGCCACGTAGATTCATGACGCCGCCTGCGACAGAACTAGACGCATGGGCGAAGAAGTAGCCCGCCCGAGACATGACGGACTGTTCTACCAGGGAAAGCACGTCCGTTAACAGAATTGGCCATTCGATTTCCTGATGATCTTCCACGGTCAGCACGTCCGAGATCAAGATGGCCCCTTGTTCTCGTAGGTATTGCAGGTTCCCGGGATCACGTTCATCTGTGGCGATGTAATACCTTGAAAGAAAAAACCCGACGCGTCAGGTCAGCATGCACAAAGGAAACAACGTCCTCACTTGTCCTCCGGATAGGGTGGATCCAGGGTCACTAGTAAAGGGTCGGGTTGCGCACCCGGGATGTCGTACACTGTAGCTTTACCGGCATGCATCGAGATGAGCGCCTCTCGACCGGACTGAAGATGATGTCTGATTTGACCAAGATGTGATGTGAAATCAGGCGACATCACCCAACCAAGTCGCGTAACTGAACAAAGGTGAGTAGCCTGTCGGTGGTTGAAATGGACGTAGCCTTACAGTCTCCTCGCCGCATATGCGCAGCCATCCATAGCCGCCCATCGTTCATCGCGAACATGCGCTCGCTGATCCGTTCCGCCAGAGAGAGAATGGCGTCTATCAGTCGTATGTCGTACAGGACCGTTTGCGTGTAACGTGTCCGGCTTATGGTAGAGGTAAAGAACAGTGAACCCTACTTCGATCAACGTAAGACCCCCTGGCAATCATGAAAACCCACAGGTTTGCGTCCATCGTGGACTTCTCCACGCAACAGAAGTACCCTGGACGATATATCGTAGAAGTCCTCATGCAGACCCCTTATTCTATCTCTTGGAACAGCCTCTTGTGTTGGCAGCAACACATGCTTTGCGGACTCGTAACCAGCGCTATCATCCGTGTTCAGCGCGACTTCTCACATTGATCCGGAAGCACTCACGCGCCTGCGTACGTATAGACGACCTCGAACCCATTTTCCTGAAGGACATCTCCAATTTCCTTTACAGACGAGCCGGCTCTGATGCGCGCGTCGTCGGTCACAATGCGTTGAACGGCGTCCCAGTCTAATACAGGCCTTCCGCTGGGAAGGGCGTCCATCAGCGCTTGATGAATCTCACCGCTCGGGGCTGGATTCGTCCATGAACCTGCTTGGCCACGGGAGGAGTTACCCCCTTTGGAACGCCATCCACCACGTAGACGCATGTCTTGCGGTATATGATCTACGCGGACGATCTCATCCGGGTCGTACCACCCGTTCTCGATCACATGCAGACTGGGCCATGTCGCCCCCCCTGTGTCCCGTATATGGTAGGTGTTGACGTCCCAATGACCGTCAGTCGACTCCAAGGCCACTGGCATGCCGTGTAGACGAAGATAGTCTTCCGTCGTGATGACGGCGTGAGACTGCTGGAGGTGTGTGATGTTAAACATGAGGGATATGGGTATTCGCCAAGCCATCTGTTGTTCCATAGGGAGGTCTCGCCATTCGTCTGAATGGGTCGCATCCCCTCTGTTCACCATCGTAGCGTACGCAGCACATGTCACCCTGTAGAAAGCGAAAAGGTCAAGACAAAACAGACATACGACGGCAATATAAGGTAGTACAGGCGCACAGGTCAAACTCGCAAGCACGGGCATATACAAAGGATGGTATGATGGTCGTCCTGTTCAATAGACGTCCATGAAGGAGTGCAGTTTCAATTATATAGCGCATCTATATTACGGTGAGCGGGCGGAGAGAGAAGCTTGTGTTTGTCGCGTACGTTATTCCAACCTAACCAGAGACTGTAGTCGCGTGCATAGAAGCCGTTCGTTCTTGAAACCATGTTGCGGAGGTATTGCAATTTGTCTTCTGCACTACTCGGAGAGTTCTGCGTGGAGTGTGAAGATGCATTGTGATGCAGGTTGGCCTTTTCACATAGGGTATCATGGTTCGGCGCAGGAAAAGGTCCTCGGAGGAGCTGGAATTTGGGGCTTGGTCTTACAGCCGAGAGCCCGAATCCAATGAGGACGCCAGCTAGAGCTGTTAACCCAAGGAGCAGTGGATGGTTGCCTCGCCAAGGTCGTACCATGAGGCGCTGCGCAGAGGCCAGCTCGGATAAGAATAGATTTGAAGTAGCGATTCGCGATCCTACCACGCCTCCGTCAAACTCTAACGCATCAACCTTTATCCCTGTTGTTCGACGGCTCAAGATGTGTTCCTCCAGCAGCGTAGAGATTCCTTTACTATGGCTATGACGATCCTACATATTACGCACGTTACGTGCGGTAGGTACTACTCAGGCCCGCTTCGTACTCAGGGTCACCTCAGTCCCGTTACTACATAGTATGTATTCCGTACCTACGACATTCAGCTAACTATACAAACTCGTTCACGTCTAGGTTCACCCGTATCATCATGGAGTGGGTAGCGGAACATGTACAAACGGGAGATTGAGAATCTCAGATCAGGCATGACATGTACGGTTGGCGATAGCATTCGAAGTTGGTGACGATTCAGGCTATGACGTTGTGGACAGCCCGAATAGCATCCCTTGAGACCAGGTCCGAAGCTGGGGAAAGTGGAGCCTGTTGGTCTGACAACGCTGGCCCGGGTTGACCGCTGGCATGCAGGGCGATTGACCTTCACCGCCTCTGATATTCTAGATGCATTTTCGCTGGAGCCAGGGTGGTCGCCAGCATGAATATGAGGCACACGAGTCTCGACTATATATCGAGTGAATCAAGCGGTGAACTTCGTTCAAGTTGAAGGCTACCGTGCACCTTGAAAGTAACGGCAGGCTCGGCGAAGCCTGGCATTGATAAGAATGACGGCATGCTCGGATCAAGGTTCCGCACGAGCACCGCGACGCTCTCTGAGTCTGCTTGGTCTGAAAGCTTGAGGATCGAAATCAAGGGGATTCTGCGAATTAATAAACTATTGAATCTAAGCTAAGACTTGTACCAAAGGCAGCTGATAAAAGTATCGACGGAACATGACTCAACGCAGCTGGAAATCTGAGGTATATATGTACTAAAATGTGTGTACGTACTAGTCAATTTTCTTCGGCTCCTCTGCGGGTTTTTTGCGCTCCAGGATCTCCACCCATTTCCTCGGGAACCATCCTTCTCTCCCGTCGCGCGTCCGACCTCTCCACCATTCAGTCTCCACCTCCAACCGTGGATCCACTTCCATTCCTGTCGCGGGATCCAGCTTTCCCATAATCGCGACGATCTCGTCTTCCTTGAGTGCAAGCTCAGATGGTGACGAGGGTGTGAAGGGATACAGTGCTCGAGCGAACGATAGTGTTGACGGATCCAGAGGACCGCGCTGAGCGTCGATTTGACTCTCTTGCTGTTGGGCGCGCTCGTTTAGAATTTTGATTAGTTTTGACATAACATATGGTATGCCGATAATAGCGAGGAAGAAGATGATGAGTGGCTTCCTGCTTGGCTTGGGCGCAGGCGGACCAAGAGGTCCCTGTACAGGGCGTCCATTGATGAACTCCCGGAACTCTCCGGGCATTGAC
>JBBPTY010000556.1:0-16149 GCA_038094335.1 Tylopilus aff. striatulus | reverse complement strand
CAAAGGCTTTCCATAAGTTTGTTCAGTGATTCATCCAAGAACACTGGAGCCTGCACAAGATATCAAAAGTTGAGGAGAGCATGAACAGCAACTAGGAATTGATGAGGAACAATACTGGTAATGGGCCTATGAGGTAATGCTGCACAGCACAGTGATCACAGCCAGTGACCTGCTTAAGTTTCAAAATGCCATCCTCAAACATGTGGTACCCAACAGTGGTCTGCAAAAGGGAAAACCAAACATCTATTTCAGGGGCTATGGCAACTTCAATATACCACTAGACATCATGGTCCCATGAAAAGCAATGGAGGTGGTGTAAAGATTCAAGATGAAGGAAATGTGAAGAACAGGACAAAGGCCAGTCTACCCAGAAGGGCTCTACCACTCCATTCAGGAATAGTGTCTTGCAAATCTTCAAAAACACCTTGAGTTCCAATGGGGGGCATATGTCACACACTTTTCAGATGGTAGCAAGAGTAAGTGATGTAGTACATGGAAGATGAAGGAACAGATCACCAAAACCCTTTGAAGTTGCTATGGTGAGGGGGGATGCTTTCAGATTCATGCATGCCATGAGAGTCTGCTAGGGGGTATTGGCAATATATGCAGCTAATGGAGTATAACAGTACCATATATTGCCAAGTGGATCATCCATCATAATACTGACACATATGGCTGTTTTCAGTAGTTCTAGGACTTTATTCAGTGCTTGATAAGTGAGTCTGTCTTACAGGAGACCCCAAATGTGTGAGTGTTTGTAAGTAAACTTCATGATGGGTAGAAGTGTGAGAAGAAGGTATGTATGGAGTGATATCTTGGAATGGATCTCAGAAGTGATGTTGGCAAGGCTAATAAGTAAAGGATATACCATCCAATTTCCACTAATTATCAAGATGTTTGTTTTGTCAGAAGAGAGAATGACCCCCAGTATTGTTGCACCATGGGGAAGGTCATCCTAAACATGTCGATTAACACTTCAAAATAAAAAATCAGTCGCAATGTACTCACCTGAATGGCCCACACACAATTTCCACTTAACCAATCTTCATATATATGACAAACCCTAGCAGTTGACATCCAAATCCTCCAAGGGACAAAGGTGATGTGAGGGGCAAGAAGGGGGTGACACAAGAGAGCTTGAAGGCATTCAAGTGCTGGACAATAAAAGAGACAGACAGGTTGCCTGGTGGGGTACAAGATTTGTATGCATTCACACAACCACCATGGACCAGAGGAAAGAGGTTCTATGCACACCCAAAGTTCTTTCACAGTCCAGTGTAGGAGCAAGGGGCTCCCTACAGTTACAAACCCCTAGTTTCTAGCTTTTCATCCACAGGTCCCTGGTCAAGCCCAGCAATGCCCCAAGTCAAGAGTGTCCTGCCCAAACAAGTTGCATTGGTCAAGTATCACCAGCCAAGTATGGCTCAATCATTTTCAGTTCACTCAGAGTAAGTCTCAGTTGATATTCACATTCCTTCACATTAGCAGGCTTGTGCAGGCAAGTCTAACCCCCATCTGAGCATTTTTTAGACTATTCAAGCATTTTTTAGACCATCTGAGTAGGATCATCCAAGACCCAGCAGCAGTAGCTGTGTGGCTGCACACACAGTGTCACTCAGGTGGATATATTGGATTTTGGACCACACTGCTACCTGCACTTTGTAGCACTAGTAGTACTTTCTTACTTATGCAGCTGACCCTGGCCATTGGACTGATCAGCAGTATCTTGTTTGTTACTTTCATATAGTCTCAGGTATGCCTGGACTATAAAATCATGTATGTGCTACCTAATAAGAAGCTTTTCCCACTTGGAGGAACCACCAGTGAGTGTCCAGGGAAGCTCAGAGTAAGTGACCACCATAGGTCTTTCATTCTATCACTTTTTTTCTCTCTTCTGGTACCCAGCTGGTACTTCATCCAGCTTGGCAGCCCCTATTTCTGTGCAGTCACACTTGAAGTCACTCAGACTCATTTTCCTCTTTCACTTGGGTTTGGTCAGCCCTCTCTTGTTAAGTCTACCATTGCAGAACTAACTCAGCTGAAAACCTTTGGGACAATCACTCATTCCTTCTTCCTTTTTCTTTTCCCCACTTACATTAGGCTCTCCCTTGGAGTAGCTGCAAGATATTTCATTGTTCTATACTGGAACAAGAGGGACAGACCCTTAACCTTTGAAATGTCAGAGGGAACAAAAATGGACTCAGAGATAGCAGTAACTTACAATGTTCAAAGACATAAGTGAATTGATGGTGGACATACTTAACTCAGAACAGATACACCAGGAGGTGAATTGCCACTTATTTCTGGAAGTGAAGGGAAAGTATAGATTCTCTCACTGTTTCTTGGTATATTCATCTTGCCAGAACTGGTCCATGAAGGTCAAAATGCCTGGAAAAGCCTCACTGCAACCCTTGTATGTCTCCATGAATATCCCTGAATCAAAAGTATCACAAGAACCCTCTACATCCATGTTGAAGTCTTCTAGTTCATTGATAGCTTGCTGAGGAGATGAAGTGGCATGGTGATTGACACCCTGTGAGAAGGGGACATTGATTGGTTCATCTGAGTCAGCAGGCATCAGAGAGAACAGACTTGAAGGATGATTGACACCCAGTTTGACACTGGGCTCCAGATTATCCATATTGTTACTGTGAGGCTGAAAGGCAGGTTTGGGATGAGACTGATACAGAGTTAACAACCAACTTGCTGTGTTACAGAGGCCCATTGGCTGATTCATATGCTGAAGGGTGTTAGTCATTGAGCAAAACTTCTTACCACACTGTGGACAGCTAACAGTCTTGAGTCTTCCATGAGTTGTTCAAGCCTTGGGCATTTGGAGATATGAGTCAACAGAGGTAAGAAATGGCAAGGCACTGTGCAAAGGCCACCTATGTTATACATAGTTTGTCACTTCACCACTTGAACTTCACAAGTATTTTTGGCCCCCTATCAATCATCACACCACAAATGTGTGCATGGTGTAAGAATGTAAATGGTTATGGGGTGCTGACCTGGGAGTAAGTGAATGCAGGATCAGCAGAAGGGAAGGGGATGAGTGTTTCATCCCAAGGGGTTCAGCTGGGTCTAGGGTTAGAAGGGGTAGCTTCAAGGGTGGCCACACAGAAGCAGGACAGAGTTGCAGAAGGTCTAAATGACCAGGAAGGGATGATGTGGAAGTTCCAACCTGAAAAAGATCCAGAAATACAAAGAAACAACTGTGTGTTACCTCTAGAAGTGGCCTCTTGACTTTGCAGAGTCTTCCCACTTAGGCACCAACTGTCTGAGTCCAAAAAGGTAAAAATTCCCAGGAACCTTACAAGGCTTGTAAAGTGAAGTAAGCAAATGAACCACCACAAGTGTCTAGTGGTCAAATAACCACAAACACACCTAAATAAATTCCAACTAATCAAGAACTTCAAAAGGAAATCAAAATCACTAAGGTAGGGAATTCCAACTGGTATTTCTGATCACTGGTAGATAGAGTGAAGTTCAATGTGCTGAAGATAGTCAAGGTAAGACCCACAAAGGGTAGAAGTGTAGTTAATGATGTCTGTATCATATTTCCGAACACAGAAAACATAAACCATGAAAGACCAGAACAAAAGGTAGTCCCAACAAAACCAGAATTAAAGTGGAATTAAAATAGCTTTGCACCTGGGGGACACAAGGCTTCCTGGACTTTGTTGAGGTGGGGTACAAGGATCCTAGAGAAGTTAGGATCACTCTGAAACTGACCTTACAACCATAGGGAGCACCCTACTCCTACAATAGGCTATAAACACTTCCCAGAAAGAAATTCAACCTCTTCTTTAAGAAAAAGGCAGGTATGGCAATAATATTTTTCACATATCCCCATTCTTGATCCTTGACCACCATACTATTTCTCCCTTATACTACTCAAGTTCACCACCCCTCCAAGTCACATCTAGTTCCAACTTTGATACCAATCCAGATCATCTTCAATACCAGTCAGGACCAGCAGGCTTTTAAGATGAGGATGTAAGTACTTATTATGAGTTGCCAATGTGAGGCACACACCAACATTCACCATAGGAGAGTACTACAGCCCATATTCCATGTCCCTGTAGCATCCAAGAAGCCTACCTCCTTTTGGAAGCAGCTCAAGCAGATCAGCACATTCTAATTGCTCACAAGGACCTTGCTCACCAGATCATTCACTGGAATACTCTTGCCCTGCAGTACAACTGAATACTATTGAAAAGGACACAAGATGATTTACATGCTACAGATCAATTTGTTGGACACATCTGTTTCCTTATCAGAAAAAGTGGCCACACCACTACATTCAAGTATGCAATGCAGGAGGATTATTTAACTGGTCATGGTGCCCCAAGCTCTGGTGAGTCCAGTCCATCTGTCAAGTTGACACCATACAATGGTACCCAATTCATTACCATGACTGAACTGTCATACAGAAGTATCACCATCTCACTTTCCAATAGATGTTGACCTCAGTTAGTGTTTGTGCATCAGATCCATTGTATATGTGTAGTATATGTTCAAGTATGTAAATACTACTAGCAGGACATGTACAGTCAGAGATGACTTACCAAGACACAGTGCAGTAGCATTGGACAGACAGACACAGCATGGCAGCATTAGACAGACTGCTGACTGTGTGAAAAAAAAAAGTCACATACACAGGGGTTCCTGGGCAAATTGTGATAGCCAAGCCTAGACTATAACAGACTGTGGGTGCTGTCAATATCTGGAGCCTCAGCTAATGGAAAGGGTTGGTTTGTTAATGTTGGATAAACACTCTCCTTGATGAAGAAAAGATGCCCAAGCACAAGGGGGCTGCTAAGCAGGCCCTGTCATGTTGGGGTGGTGAGGCCTTCTCCAAGCACACAGATGATCTCTTCATTTCACTCCTGCTTCCTGCTCCCCAGGCTGGTGTGCACAAACCAATACATATGTTGTACTTCATTGCCTGTCTCAGGCAGCCATTTGGAGCATTATTTCTCTTGGAGACAGGATGTGAATATAGCTGGGTTGCTTCAGATGTGTTAATCACCATGCAAGTGAAGGAAGACACCCCACTAACTCATCTGATCAACAATGCACACATGATAGACATTTTGTAGATGTTTGCAAGTTTTAGTATGACAGAAGCTCACTGAGGACTTGATAGGTAGCAGTCATTAGGTACTGACTCAAGGAATGTAAAGGAGACCCAAAAAAAGACATTGAACTCCTTGGCATGCATGTCCAAGTCTAAGTCGACAGAAAATAGTGTGCCAGAATACTGGTAGCTTGCAGGAGACGGCAACCATGAGATTATGGGTCACACAAGTGGTGTCAACAAGAATGAAGAACTGGCAAGCTAGTATAACTCGAAAGTGGCAGCCACATAGTTGGAGACTGGCACTGGACACACCATTTGATGGAAAACGAAGCTTGGGTGAACACTTAAAGTGGGCATTCCTCCCTAACCCCTCATATATTGAAGTGGCCATAAACAACAGACGAGCTACTGGAGGACATGGGGCTCTCAGGCATGCGAACTGAAGGAAACTAGTTGACATAGCCATTCAAGATAATCTCCATGAGGAAATTGTGACACTTGCAGAGGAATGGCATGGCTTGAAGTGAGGCAGATGGCATTGAGCATATGGAGATCCTTAGGGATGGGTCAGTGTGGTGTCCCCTGGACATTTAGTTCATCCTATCAATGCATGTATATTGTCAGAACTTCCTATTTTACATTGCCACCACTTGGAAGTGCTTGAAAGGTCACAATCTACTAGCCATGTGGGAATAATATTCCAAGAATTCCCAGAATTCCCACAAGGTAGTTGGAAGTCGACAAGCCTCAGTTCCAAGACAATGCCAATGGACTTCTATTGTACTAGTAATACTAATGAAGTCAAATTGATAATTGTGACTTTCAAGTCCTTCCAAGGAATTGGAGGAATTCAAAGCAACTATAAATAATTGTAATTAGTTTATGTCATCCAAGTGACAGCACAATATTCCAAGTCAATTTCAAAAAATTGGAGCATATTACACTATAGGCTGTACAGTGAATCAAATCATTCCCAGTTAATTGCCATTTCATCACCAGTAATTATATCACTGTCTTCAATTCAGCCCACCATACCAGAAATGAATATTGTCCTAAGGTTACCATCAAAGGTGGGACATGGGACAATCCAATGGGACACACCATACAAGTCCAGATAGTGCCAGCAAGGAGACCCAGCTGGCTTGGTGCAGTCGTGATCTGGGTGATCTTTGATTTTTGCAAGCCAATGAGACCTTCTCCAGGAGAGGGCAGACAGGCCTGTTGTGCAAGAGAGATGGTCTGTCAGACATGTAGTGCCTCTGAGTTCGAGAGTTATGGCATGATGTGTGGCACAAATAGAGGTTTGGTTGTCATCATTGTTGACACTGTTGACAGGGTAGTCAGGGTGGTGTGGTGACATGGCAGGTATATACCAAGAATGGATACACAAGGGTATTACACTTGTCCTGTTGCTACACGTCCAGTAAGCCTGAGAGGACAGGTAGAAGTAAAAAGATACAGTAAGATGGTGTTGGTGGTGAGATAGTTGTGCTGTTGAGGAGAGGGTGTTACTGTGGACAACTTAAGTGATGATGAAGGTCTGACTCAAAGTCAAAAAACATATGCTGAGGATGTTTGAAGTGGGTTGTATCAGGGGAGGAAGGGGAAACTGATCATAAAAAAACTGAAAGATAGGGAGATCTGACTAGTTAGAAGAGAGCAGTTCAAATCCAATTGCAACTTACTTAAATAAGTGGTGACAAAACCTCGTATTGATGCATGTGTCAAGAATAGTGATAGTAAAGTTGGGTATTAAGAGGCTTTGAGCAGTGTTCCTAAAGGTAGAGCACCTAAGTGCATGTCAACAAAAAAATTAACAGAGTGACATTACAAGTGTGTCCACTGGGTGTCAAAGATGGTTGAATGAGAGTGGGAAGAAACTTTGAATATGTACATTGGATTGTTTGGTGGTATGTATGAGATGGCTGTAATCTTCCTGATCAATCTAAATTACTTCCAAGGCATCCACTTGGAATGGATTCAAACAACTAATGATTTCATATCACATGGGCAAGAGCATAACAATGTAACTAGAGTCTGGGACCAACAGAGTAGATTCAGAGATGAGTATGGAAAATGGGTAACCATGGAAACATAATGAGGTGATTGAGGGGAGCCTACTTTGTTGTAGTGCCCTTCTTACTCTGAGTCTTATGACCCCCAACACCATCCTCAACACCCACTCCCTCATTGTGGACATTTGTCCTACTATGCTTGAACTTTGACTTGGATTTTTTCTCAGCAACAACAGTGGCTGCTCCAATATTGTCAGGAGGAGGAGCTTGCAGGATGCTGAATGCTGCTGTGACAGGAGCTGAAATTGATACAGAACCTACAGCAGGTGTGACAGCCTGGACCACCTGGTTGCCAGCAGTAGGGATGGCAGTAGGGGTGACAGATGCTGAAATCAGCCAGAAGGTGTGATAGGGTGGACAGGAGGAGAGACAGCAGGGGTAGCAGCAGGAGGGGTAGTGGCAGGAAGGGTGGTGGCAGGAGGGATAACAGTAGGAGGAACAGCAGGACCAACAGGAACAGTGGGAACATAAATGGGAGTAGCAGGTCCAGGAACATGAATGGAAGTGATGGGAGGGTGAACGAAGGTTGAAACAGTGGCAGCAATCAGGGTAGCAGGCCTGGGACCAGGGTCAACAATAGTGGGAGTGAGAGCAGCAGCAGCAGGAGTAGCTGGGACTTTGTCTTGTAATGAGAGATCTTCCATCCTAATAGCAGCTAAAACCGTGGTCTGTTGAGTCTGTATCACTTCAGACCCTCATGCCACCACACTGGAACTGGCTGCAACAGGGCCTACATCACCTTCAAGCATCACACGCTTGAATGCATCTTCACAGTCATTGGCCTGTGTCAGCTTATCTGAAAATGAACCAGTGGTCTTAGAACTATCAGTAAATAGATTTTCATTGAAAAAACAGAGAACATCTTGAGCCCACAAAGACTTTGAGAGTAAGTGCTGACAATAGAAGTTGTGATATTGATGATAAGGGATCCCCGACTTCTCTCCACTCTTCACAAAAAGCTCCTTGTTGCCTGATAGAATAAAGATGCACTTTTGGAGAGTATTCATCAATGAAGTACGAAACAAAGTTCAACTGCAGCTTATATACCATGACAGTGGCAGCAGCAATCATCCCTGTAGTAGTATGGCGCAATTGCCAGATCTTGCCCTTTGTTTTTGGGCCTGGTGCATGACTTTGAGAAAGAGAGGACTTGCCAAAAAGTGCTACTTTGAGGATCTGGTAGGGGTAACTTAAGTATAACACCAGATGTATTTGTAAATGGACATACCTTTATGAGCTTTGTGGATTTGAGGAACACTACTGGTAACATATTCACTGGATCTGGGAATAGTACTGGTGCAAATTTTGTATACTTGTCATTTGGGTTGACAAGCAATGCATGGCACTCAGCCTGAGAGGCATGAGGAAAGTCATGAATGAAATACTCAGAGGGGAGCCCAAAGATGGCTCCAGCCACTGCCTTGATGTCAGACACCATCTTGGAATGAACATTGCTGATACCTTTGGAGAACTAGCTTTTGTAAGATACTATCCATGCATGATACCAAACATGATACTTACATCACTGCCAAAGTTCTTATGAGCCATCAATGGCCAGTCAGCACCAGGGATGAAGGCAAATAACTTGGTCTTGATGCTGTCCTCAATAGAACATGCAGACAGCCAGCATTCCTCACTATTGAGATCGAGACCAGGGTTTTCAGATAAGGGGAAGATGCTGGTGTTGATCCATAGGCAATGAGTTACAGAGTACTTGCAACTGAATAGCCAAACATGATCCACCTTGAGAGCAAGCACTAGTTCTTTGTCTGTCATGTTGCGCTGTGTACCTTTCTTGTAGTCAGATGTCTGGAACTCTAATAGCTTGTTCTGCTTGTGTAACACCTGATATTTGCCATGAAGATTGACAAGAAGTCCCTATGTCTGCACAAGGGCCTGGATAATAGATGTGAATTGAAGTCTTCCCAGCACAGATATCACTCACCTGTTGGAGTTGGTCGACTGTGGCTTCTCATGTGGCAACTGTGGCAGCTGCTGTGAGTGCTTCCCATATTGTCCTAAATTCTTTATCAGAATCAGATTCCAAACTAGATGGTTCAGTGGCCAGGTCATTGTCACTGCTAGTGACATTTTCAAGCAACTCAGTAAAGTCTTCATGGAGCTACTGGGGACAAGCTGGCATAGCAAATGAAGAATGAGCTGCACTTGAACTATCAAGGGCATCCTGCAACTCTGCTGAATGCTTGTATGGTCCATTTTATACACAAGATGATGGGACATACCAGCAAATGAAGTTACTCTTGATAGGCAGGTCTGACACAATTTGGGTGGTTTCCTAGACCAAAAGGAGCAGTGACTGAGTACTGACATGAGCACTTACTAGATGGAGGTCAGCACAGCTGAGCATCAAGGAGCTGTGCATAGCAAATGAATACCCTATGCCCACATCTCATTAACTTGGCATTCAACTTGCATACACATTGTACATAAGCCTTCATGACACAATAAGCTGACAACTGTGAGGAGTGGAGCTAATCACCAACTATAAGTCAGCACACATCAATTACGAATCAGTAACACCTAGCAGGACTGCAGAATGTAGTTGTCATGGCATAAAAATTGTCCAGATTGATGTCATGATGCATGATGCACTGCCACTTCACCAGGGATGTAATGTCAAGTGGTGCAGGTTTAGGGTAGAGAAATTGGCTTACCAGGTGAGAGCATGTCAATGTGTCTGCACTTGAATGCAATGGTCAGGGACTGCCACTGCCACTGTACCCACAGATTCAGGGAATATTGACATGAGGCAAACAATTTCTGAACCTACACTGACTTGTGAGTTGTGATATGGCATGAGGTGAAGGTTAAAATCTGAAGACTACATAATAGCTATTGTAATGGGTACAATTGTGTATCAGGCCAAAGTACAAGTGCACAAGGTATGTCAGCCAATCTCCATAAGTTGAAAGGGTACATGGTAAAGACAGGATGAGGCAAGCAACAAACAACAAGGAGATATTGGGCAAAGCATAGAGCACTCATGAAATTATTGAGTCACATACCAAAGATGTAAAACATATTGATTGATGCACCATGCAGTGCATTAAACAGGTAGAGGTGAGGCCTGTACACAATTATCCCACTTCTGGAAGATATGAACAATGAGCATGATGACAATGTAGCCGAGACAACAAATGTTACAGTTGCCCCACTCTATTCCCTATTGTCACATCGTCGGTCTAGGTTATTTCCCTATTCAGCCCTTCTTATGTTCTCTATATGGACACTGTCTCCTTGATCGCTTCTCTGATAGCGACCCTGTATCCCCATTCACCCCCACAGCTTCTCGCGTTCTCCTTTATTCCTTCTTGTTCTATCGACCTGCCCTTATGTGAACTCAGTTCACAATATATACCGTAGCCTCCATGTATGTAGTTTTCCCATGCTTGATCTACGCAATTATACGTTCTATCTTGTGTCCCAGTCTGAAGGCCAGTCCCTTCACTCTGAGTATTGCCTAAGCAGATCTTTCATAGGTCCTTCCCTTCGTCCCTTGTAGTCTCTAGACGCAGAGCCTCTTCGTGAGTGCCTCCTAGAGTGACAAACCACAGGATCTAGCGTACTGCATAACAACAAAGGCTGGATCTCAGTCTTTAGTGGCTCCTTGATGTGTTGGTTCCCCTGAGGTGTGCCCAGAATCAGATGGTTGCTACCATTCGAAATAGGCATAGGCATTGCAGGGACAGATCGTGTCATGTTGAGACTGTCAAGAGGTCAAGAAGGGGACCCTCAATGAGATGCCAGCATGCCAGACAAGCTGAGAACCATCTGTGAGTATTGCCCAATGTGCAGGGTTGACATCCCAGTCATTGAACTGCCAAGTTTCCTGCCATGTTCCAAGGAAGAGGTCAACATTAGGGTGTGATTTGTGACTGTGCAATGTTCAATTCTGGAGCTCAGGCCATCTGGGCCACAAGGGTTCATGAACTGCAGCCACTCAGAGGGTTGTTCAGCATGACCTGAAAAAGAGCTGCATGGGGAGGTCTGTGGGTGATGAGCAAGGTCCAATGCTGCAGAGGATGGCAAAATCTATCAGGTGGTATGAAAAAAAAAGAAAAGAAACACAACAGTGTAGGAGCCAGAAGCTCACTACAGTTGTAAGTCCCATTTTGCATGATTTCCAGTGTTCTAGGTTGCCTGGTGTCCACTGCACAAAGTGCCAAGCCAAGCCAAGCAAGTCCAAGTCTGTCCGAGTTGTCTGGCCTAGTCTGGTCGACTGGATATGAAGATATCAGCCCAGAACATCAAACCGGACAGTTCTTTTGATAGTAAACAGTTTGTTTTACCTCCTTTTACCTATTTGCACTTAGTCCGACCATTTTTACTGCATTCTCTTTCATCACACTTTGTTTTGGTGCCCCTGACTCGGACCTAGACCCCCAAAGTGGTCAGGTACATTCGCACCCTCAGACCCTTGATATTAGGGTCGGACCTTTTCATATTTACATGCCAGACAGTGCCACTTTGATGCCCAGTGTGTGTGGCTAGCGTTTTGTTAGTTTTTCTTTGTTGACAGTCTCGGGTATGCCCAGACTATAAAAACTATGTATGGACTACCTAATAAAAAGTTTTCCCCCTTCGGAAGAGACCACCAGTGAGTGTCTGGGGAAGCTCAACAGTAAGTGACCACTGTAGGTCTTTCATATATTGTTTTTTGTATCATTTTCTGCCCAGCTGGTACTTTGTCCAGTCTGGAGGCCCCTATTTCCGTGCAGTTGCACTCGGAGTCACTTGGACTCATCATATTTTGGTTGGGTTGGGCAGTCTTCACTCGGAAGGCTTAGCTCTCAGTGTTCTCCCCTGTCTAGACCACTCCCATTGAGCAGATTGAGTTGGAACCCTTTGGGACGATCACTTGCCCCTTCTTCTTTCTTTCACCTGCTTGCATTAGGCTCTCCCTTGGAGTAGCTGCAAGATATATTTTTGTTGTCTTACAGCAGGGATCAAGAAGAGAAGCATCGGATGTAATAGAAGATAAGAAGCATGACAGTGATTACCATGAGAGGCCTCAGATATGATTATGGGAAATAAGATCAAGAATAGTACCAGTTGAGTGGCAAGGAGTAGGCAAAGCCTAAAAGAGTGAGATTTGCTAACAAGATATATAAGGGTTAGCTAAGTGAAAAGGAAAAAGATTGGTCATAGAGGACGAATCATAACAAATCATATCTTTGCAGATATGATATCCAAGTCATGGCTAAAAGTCTATATAGATGACCTTGGCATCCATACCAATGGGGACATCAAACTCCACCACTCCTGAACCTGCAGAGTACTCCTTCACCTAAGAGAGCATGCTTATCCCTCAAACTCACTAAATGTCGCTTTGACTCCAAACAAGTAGACTTTTTAGGACTAATTATTGGGCAGGGGAAAGTGGAAAGGACCCCACTAAACTAACCACCATTAGGAACTGGAAACCCCCTACCACTGTCAAAGGAATATGCTCCTTCCTGGAATTTGCTAACTTCTATTGAAAATTGATCCCCAACTTCTCAAATGTCATTGCCCTACTAAGCCTCTTGACCCAGAAAGACAAACCCTGATATTGGACCCCTCTCCAGCAAAAAGCCTTCAAATTCCTAAAATCCACCTTTGCCTCTGCCCCAGTTCTTCACCTCCCTGATGTCACCTGCCCTTTCACCCTTATGACAGATGCCTCTCTCTTGGCTGCAGGAGCTGTCCTCATGCAACATGACACTAATGAAGACCTACACCCATGTGCCTACTTCTCCAAAACCTTCATCCCTGCTGAACAAAATTATGACATCTATGATTGGGAACTCCTAGCTGTAGTCCTAGCCCTTGAAGAATGGAGACAGTACCTTCTTGGAACCGCCTATCCAGTTACCATCCTTACCAACCACAAGAACTTATCCTACCTCAAAGACCCCTGAAAATTATCTCACCAACAAGCATGCTGGTCTCTGTTCCTCCAAGACTTTCCTATCGAATGGCAGGTGACCCCAGGGACCAAGATGGGCCTGGCAGATATGCTCTCCAGAAAGGATGATGTAGACACCTTCAATGATAACACCAATACCCCCATATGTCCTGAACCCACCATAATCAATGCCCTCAACCTCACCCTTGCCCACCATATCCAAATGTCTTCGGTTAAAGACCCCCTAGTACTCAAGGCCATTGAAAGCCTCCACAAAGGAAATCCACTATTCCCCTGTTCCAAATTCTTGGACTGAACCTACTGCAATAATCATCTATACTATAAACATCACATGTACATCCTGCCTTTGGAATGCTCTGCCATACTCTGCTTCCTCCATGAATCCACCACCTCAGGCCATGCCAGACATTATCACACTCAAGCCATCATCAAACGAGACTTCTGGTGGCCGGGTCTAGCCACTTTTGTCAAAAACTTTGTAGCAGGATATGCCACCTGCCAATAAAACAAGGTAAACACCCACCCCACCATCCCAGGAATATCCCCTATCCCATCAAACACCAACCTCCTGTTCAAACAAATCTCTGTGGACTTAATTACCAATCTCCCTCCCTCCTATGGACATGATTCTCTAATGGTTATGGTCGACCATGGCCTTACAAAGGTGGTAATCCTCATCCCCTGCTCAAAAACCATTGATGCTGCAGGAGTCACCTCTGCATTCACCAACCATGTCTTCAAACACTTTGGCCTCCACAACTCTATTATCTCTGACAGAGGCCCTCAATTTGCATCTGCCTTTGCCAGAGAACTGACTAGAATTCTCAACTATGACATCTGCCTCTCCACCGCATATCACCCTCAATCTGATGGACAAACAGAATGAACTAATCAAGAAATTGAAACCTATCTTTGGATCTTTTGTGCCAATAACCCCAAAAAATGGTCAGAACTCTTTCCCACCACTGAATTCCACCATAACTTGACTCCCCACTCTTCCACCAAAGTCTCCCCATTCTCCCTTCTCCTAGGCTATGAACCCAGGGCCTACCCACCCCTTGGTAAGACTTTCATACCGGCCCTGCAGAACCATCTGTCCTCCCTAGAGGAAGCCCAAAAGGAAGCTTTAGCAGCACATGAAACCACTTGTCAGTGTTACGACTCTATGAATGGTCCCCCCTATGCTCGCTTCCTTATAAGTACTCTCTTGTTCTTTTCTTTTGCCTCGTTACACTTGTTCTTGGTTTTCCTTTTACGATACGATGTACCATACACAGACCTGGTCTGTGCACCATTCCGTACCCTATATCTAGGGTCCTCCATGTACTATTATCTTTAAGCTAGTTCTACTCAATCCAACCTCCATTGGTTTGATCACTCGCTCGGATCTCTTCCAAGCAGTCCCTACGCTTCACTCCTCGAATCTCTCTGCTGTTCGTCTTTACGACTTACAGTCGACTACCAGATATCCTCGAAGTTTGAGTCTACGCTTGTATCTACCTGGTCCAAGCGTAACAGTCAGATCATGATGGAAAGAAGTACTGGAAAGTTCACCCCCTGGAAAGTCAGAAATAAGGTCTGGCTAGAAGCCACTAATCTCTGCCTCCACTACCCCTCTAGGAAACTGGCTCCCAAATGACATGGCCCCTTCAAAATTGTTCAGGTACTATCCCCACTAACCTATCAGCTAAAACTCCCTCCCACATGGAAAATACATGATGTCTTCCATGCATCTCTTCCATCTTCTTACCAGGAAAATGCTACTCACAGTCCCAACTTCCTTCAACCCCCCCTATCCTCGTTGAATCCAAAGAAGAGTATGAAGTCGATTGGATCATTGCTCATAGAAATGTCAGATGATTTTGGAAGTACCTGGTCGCATGGAAGGGATATTCCTCCGCCAAAAATACTTGGGAACCCAAATCCAACCTCCACCACTCTGCCCACCTTCTATCCCTATATAAGAGGGACCATGCACTGGATCAAGTCTAAAAGAGGACGAGGCATCTCTACATGAAATACCCCCCTCATATGACTATAACCAAATCTCTTCCTTCTATCCATCCCATCCCAAAACCCTTTTGGACCACTCATTGTCTCTTCCTCCTCTATATCACTATTAGTATCCTTTGCACCCTCACTGTTATCACAGCCATCATCCTTTCCATCACCCTGTCATGTCAAAACTGAATCCCTATGCTAAACACCTCCAAGAGCCTGCTGAGGAACCTGATCTCATACTGCTCAGACTCACCCTCTCTGACAGCAGACTCATTACCAACCTGGAAAACCTTGTGGACACCGACTCTCCTCTCCTCTCTCTTATCTCTGCTTTTCTAGTACAATGTCAACTTATTTCCTTCTCTTCCTTTCTTGAGAGTCATCCCTCTCTTTCCGAAGCCCAACATTGCTTTTTCATCTCTGCTATTACTCATCTTCAACAGGACCTAGATCATCAACTTCTCTTTGCCATGCATCAACTTGGTTTGCTGACAACTGTAATAGAGTTGGATAACTCCCTTCACACCTTTGGTCAAACCTGTATCTCCACTACCCCCTCCTCCCCAGTCACCTCCTCTCCCCAATCCCAACCTGTCTCACCTATTCCCCCCACCCACAGTCAAGGTCCCACTCTCGTTCCCAATCCCACCATCTTACAGGTTGCCATCTCTCCTCCCCCGCCTGACAATGTCCACCCTTGCCATTTGTGCTTAGGCCTCCCACCCACTCCTCCTGATGCTCAACCACTGGACTACAGCCCAAACAACCCACTTTGTCTCACTCCTTGTGATGGATGCACTTATACCATCATGGTCAGTTCTCAGAGAGAACACAACCCACTCCCCCTGGTGGAACAACTTTCCTCTTCTTCTCCCACTCTGTTTACTGATAACATAGAAGAGGATACCCCCTGGGATGACTTGGCTTATGGTAACACCACTGGATCCCCTGGATATGGGGCGAGGGATTAGTTTGAACAATGGTACTTCAAATGTAGGAAGGGGGTAATGTTACAGTTGTCCCACTCTGCTTCCTTATGTCATATCATTGGTCTAGAT
>JBBPTY010000555.1:0-16159 GCA_038094335.1 Tylopilus aff. striatulus | reverse complement strand
CTATAAAAACTATGTATGGACTACCTAATAAAAAGTTTTCCCCCTTTGGAAGAGACCACCAGTGAGTGTCTGGGGAAGCTCAACAGTAAGTGACCACCATAGGTCTTTCGTATATCATTTTTCATATTGTTTTCTGCCCAGCTGGTACTTCATCCAGTCTGGAGGCCCCTATTTCTGTGCAGTTGCACTTGGAGTCACTCAGACTCATCATATTTCGGTCGGGTTGGGCAGTCTTCACTCAGAAGACTTAGCTCTCAGTGTTCTCTCTTGTCTAGACCACTCCCATTGAGCAGATCGAGTTGGACCCTTTGGGACAATCACTCATTCCTTCTTCTTTCTTTCACCCACTTGCATTAGGCTCTCCCTTGGAGTAGCTGCAAGATATATTTTTGTTGTCTTACAATGTAGTCGGTAATGACTAGCATCCACCAGCTGAAAACAATATACCCAGAGATACCCAAACAAGATACATATAGATGTTTCACCCTGGGCATTAGACCAGTGAACTCAGCTTCATCCTGAGAGTCACTCAGTGCCATAGGATCATCATACAGTAAAAAGAACAAAGTCACTAAAAATATGATAAAGGGAAAAAGAAAAACAACAAAGAGAAAGACCCGGATACCAGATTTAAAGAACAAAGAATGCTAGTATATCTATTCCTCTCTCGCATACTGAATGCACAGACACTTTATTTAGACCTTCATTCAATTGCACACATTGGTTGTTTTTTTTTTTTTTTTTTTTTTTTCTTTCCTTTGCGATGTGTGTGGAGTGTTGAGTCAGCTGAGTCAGGCTCAGCTCAAAAAGTCACCCAGGTTTGGTTGATGCATTGGCCGAGGAAGTATAGACAAAGAAAGAAGCTCAAAGAAGATAAGCTGAGTGGTATCTCACACATAGGTGCTTCAGCACAAGTTTCTCTCATTTTAATGGATATTCGTTGTTCTTATGAGAAGTTGTTCTTTTCATTACTTAGGACCAGTTTGACTCAGACAGACTCACTCAGACTTGGACAGGCTCACTTGGGTGATTGGTGCACACAGATGGGGACACATATGAGAGCGATGACATTACAACACAAAACCAAGTACCTAAGAACTATCTAAGGCCCACCGAGAGCCTTGTGCAGGATACTGAGCTATTGCCACTCCAACTTGAGCTGGCCCTTCAACACGGCTGCCTCTGCCTCAATCCTCTTCACCATGGCCTTGCTGTCGATGATCAATGCCTCCAGCTGTGTGATGGCAAGCCAGGTGATCTCATTGGACATCCCAGGTGCAATGACCTGAGACACAGGTGCAGAAGGAATGGGCAGCGGCTTGGGGTGGTCATCCTTGTTGTCCTCAATGGAATCCAAGAGCTCAATGGCTTTTGGTGCCACCAGCTTGGGCATGGGATGAGTGCAGCAAGGCAGGAGAAGAACTAGAGGAATGGTTAGAGGATGAAAGAGGAGAGAGAAAGGAACTTACTGACTGGGCACATGGGCACCTTCCTGGCCATGACCACAGACCTCTGCAATCCCCAGGTGATCTTCTTCAGGGGTGGTCTTTGCAACTGCTCACACCATACCTTCTGGTGACAGCACTGGTCGCACACTTGGGTAGGAATGCCCCAGCAGGCAATGCCCGCCCGAGTGCAGGACCTGCATGGCATTGCATGCATGATGCAGGCTGGGGACACTGGCTTCTGGGATGGGGGGGCAGCCTCATCTTCATCATCACCTTCATCTTTGTCCTCTTCATTGATGGACAGTGTTCATGGGCACTGGAAACAAGTTAAAAAGAAGAAATGAAAGATAGAGGACAGAGAACTCACCTTCAGATAGACAGAAGGCAGGGAGGATGGCCCTGTGACAACTGGCTCGGCCAGGCCTTCAAGAGCAGTGGCCAAGGCACTAGCAACTACAGTTGCTGCCAGGGTGTGGTCAGCAGCCTCCCACTTCCACTTTGCATGGACAGCCAGGATGTCCTGGATCACCTGGGTGACCCAGCCTTCCACCAGCCACTCGGAACTGACTTGGTGTGCTGTGTCCAGTGCATCCTTCAATACTTGCTAGAAGATTGAAAGCAAGGGTCAGCGAACGAGGAGAACACAAAAAAAAACTATGACACATAGTAGCCTGGTTCCACTCTCAGACCCAGGCTTCCTGCTCCTCCTGCAGCTCCTCCTTATTGTTGGGTGTGCACTTCCCAACCATGTAAGCCTTTTCATTGGCTTTCTTCAGCACGTGGGTAGCCCGAGCCTTGGGCATGTCTTCAGTGTTGGTACAGGCAAGGGTGAGAATAGCATCAGTGGTGGACATGGTAAGAGAGAGGGAAGTTGAGGATGAATTCATTGTGTAAAGGTGATGAGAAGTGGTGATAAAAGAGTCAGGGTGGAAAGGAGATGTTGGCAAATGGTTTTGTTGATTCACACCAACACACTCACATGACCAACTGAGGATGGTCAGCATCTAAGTCCCCCAGGGATGTAGGAGCTGGGAGCTCCCTACAGTTGCAAAGAGGGAGATTGGGAAGTTTTGTTTACAGGTCTTCTAGGTCATCCAAGCAAGTCCCAAGTGAGTCCAAAGCCCCTGTCATCCATCCAAGTCAGCTGAGTCAACCCAGTTCAGTCAGCCAAGTCTAAACTGACTTTTGGTACATCTTATAGAGTTTGATGTGATGATTCAGAGATACTCTTTCATGTGACAGAGATGATTTTCATTTGATTTCACTTAATAGCATAGGTCCTGGACTTGGATGCATCAGCTGATCGAATGCAGTCACACAGCCAAGTGACCGAGGTCACTTAACACAGCCAGTTTACCCCTGGAGATGATTGGGCTCCATACCATCAGTCTGTCCTTGTCAGATTTGACTTGGATCTGTTAACCTTTAGCATTATCTTGACATCGCAGCCTTGTCCTATGACTTGGGGCCTTGCAATGGTTATTTTCTTGACATCCTTGACATTCCCAGTCTCAGGTATGCCCAGACTATAAATTATGTACTCCAGTACTTGAAATACATCTTTCTGCTCCTTCAGAAAAGTGAGAGAAGGTCACCCAGAGCCTCTAGGGAGCCGCCAAGGTCATCTTTAGTTGCTATCTCATCGACCTTCGTCCAGAAAAGTCACCCAGGTCAAGAGCCCCTATCTTTCGCTACCTTCGCCTGGAGGACCCCAGGGAAGATCTTTTCTGCACCCTGCTGTTGTCCAAGATACCCCTTCTCATAACTACCTCCCTGGAACCCCTTTAGGGACGAGGTTTGCTTGCTCCCTCCTTTTCCCCTGTTGAACCTTGACACCAGTCTTGGTTGGCAACCCCTTTCTTATAAAGAGTCAATATCTTTCTTACAGTGCAGCCACATGATTGCTGCTACCAGGCCTTGGATGGTCCAACTTGGACTGTCTAAGCACTCGGACTCGGTTCATACTTGACCACACAAGTCTACTAATGTGAACTGGTGTGAATAGCAACCAAAACTTACTGTGAGTGAACTAGAAACTGCCGGATCATACTTGGTCAGTGCTACTTGACTGATACAACTGACTCAGGCATGACACTCTTGACTCAGGGCATTGCTGGGCTCGACCAGGGACCTGTGAATGAAAAGCTGGGGACTAGAGGTTTGTAATCATAGAGAGCTCCTTGCTTCTACACTGTCATGTCATTTATGGTCTTAGGCCATACATTGCAGATTATGAAGAACAAGTGCTCCTTTCGTGTATAGTCTGTGGCTGGTGCCCAAAGTGAGTGTTTTGATGCCTGGCCCAGGTTTCATTAATACTTAGTTTCTTGTTAGGTGCCTCTCCCCACGACAATCTCTTGATGATGACTCGCTATACTGCTGTCAAGTACACACTGAATCACTCATCAAACAGTCTGAACTCTTTGCCCTCAGTCGTCTTTGGGATGAATATGGTATAGTTGGAGAATTAGTGGTATGTATGAATAATTGAGATTGTATGGCAAGTTCATGATTGTCGGCATGACAGCCATTTACGAATGACTTTTCCTGCAGTGATATACATGAGATCTTGTTCCCTGATCTTTTACATCAGATCATTAAAGGGGCCTTCAAGGATCACTGTGTCAAGTGGGTCAAGTGCTGCATTCACCATATATATGGTGCCAATGCAGATGTGGTCTTAGATGATATAGACCGACGAATTGCTGCAGTTGCCCCTTTTTCTGGTCTACGACAGTTCCCACAGGGCTGCCACTTCAAGCAGTGGACAGGCAATGACTCCAAGGCATTAATAAAGGTTTGTGTTTTTGTCACATCCAGGACTCTTATTGTTGAATCATTATAGGTCTATCTTCCAGCAATCAAGGGGCATGTGCCACAAGAGGTTGTCCATATGATGTGTGCACTGCTTGAATTTTGCTATTTGGTATGCTGCAACATCATCATGGACACTACCTTGGCTGCAATTAGGGATGCACTTGATCACTTCCATCAGTACTGTCAAGTATTCCCTGAAGATATCGTGTCTACCTTTTCACTACCTTATCAACATGCAATGAAACACTATGTTGATCTTATATGGCTCTTTGGTGCCCCAAATGGGCTATGCTCATCCATAACAGAGTCAAAGCACATCAAGGCAGTCAAACAACCCTACTGGCAGTCAAACCATCACAATGCCCTTGGTCAGATGCTGGTAACCAACCAGTGACTTGATAAGTTGGCCCACTGTCAGGCTGACTTTAATGACCACAAAATGCTCGAAGGTACATGCATCTCACATGTACTACATCTCTTAGGTTTGTTTTTTGTCCATTATCTCTTCAGTTATATGTCGACGTGTTTGTAGGTCAAGCAAATCGACTGGAAATAGTACCACAGGGTAACAGCGGTCAGGCTGCTGAGTCCACCACTCACAACTTGGATGAGGGACCTGATGGTTGTCCTGTGGATGACCCTACACACATAGATGCACAGGTTGAACTGGCACATACCATTCATAAGTACTTGGCTATACACATTGTATTTATAACTAACTGCTAGTATCTCCTCAGAACAAAAGTGTACCCAGACAGTTTCCGAGCTCAAAGCTGAGCTCAGTATTCCAAGGCTTGATGAATATATCCAACATTTTTTATTTCAGATGAAGCACCCAGCAGATCCTCACAATTCAATTACTGTACCTCTTAATGAGTGTCCAGTCTTTGAAGGAAAGATCAAAGTGTTCAATGCTACGACTTCCACATTCTATGCACCCAGCGACATTAGTGGCATTGGTGGTATGCAGCAAGAGATGATTCAGTCCAACCCATCATGGAGGAATGGGCCTCCCCATCTAGACTGTGCCTTCATGACTACTAATCCAGAATTGCAGGAAATGCATGGATTGGATGTTGTGTACATCCTTGCATTTTTTTCTTTCAGGACCCCAGGCCACAATGATGAATATTATTCTTGTGTGGTTGTCCAATGGTTTGTCCTCTCCAACAAACCTGATCAAGACACTGGAATGTGAATTGTATGACCCGGATTCAATGCTCACAATCAACCTGATATTTCTGTCATCCATGTTGACAGCATCTACTGTGCTGCTCACTTAATCCCAGTATATGGAAGTCACCAAATCCCTTCTAACATCAAACCTCACCACTCTTATGACATCTTTCGTGCTTACTATGTAAACAAGTACACTGATCATCATGCATTCAAAATTGCTTCTTAGTGCATCATATGGTTCATTTTCATTACTGTCTTGAACTTGACTGTCCTAACCTCCCCTCAGTTTTTATTGGTGGTCACCCACTGGCCTCAAGTACTTTGTTTGGTTTGTTTTTGTTACCCTCTCAGCCAGCAGCACCTTATTTTCTCACACTTCCACCTGATCACACTTCCCTCTGTCCTGCTCTTCACACACCCATCTCACTCTGCCTCACCTATCTTGAACAACATCTCACACAGCACTTGTATGATCATTGGTCTATATTGTCACCCTTCTTGTAAGTTCACTTCATGTTCTCATGACTCCTACACTCACCCTGTATCCTCAGCTGACCTCATCAAACCAGGTATCTATGGTGCTTCTCCTTCACCACATTCTGTCACTTTCACTCCCAATGTCACTTCTGGCACCTTCAAAGACACCAACGATCTAGCCTTGGACTCCTCTAAATGATGTGGCACGACGTGGCAGCCTCTTGATGCACAGCTTTCTCCCCCCTCAGAATAGCTCCCAAACCCTGTCTTAAAGTGATGTGCCACCGCCTGGCAAGTGCAGGTCCCTTGGTTACAACCCTCATCCCCCAAATGCCTTCATGCTCCTAACAGCACTGTGAGGAAGTCTCCCAATTACTCCTCAGGGCATGAAGGGCAACAAGCTTGCAGCCAGGGCCGTTTGCATGCTGGATGAAGAGAAGCTGGTCATTCCTGTACCTCAGTTCTAGCACGGTCCATGCCTACCCTACTCCTTGTCATCTTCATACTCACCTCTCTACAGACCTTTGATGGTCCATGGCCACCAATGCCAAGTTGACATTGGGGCAGTCCATCACCCAACATATCATTTCATTAGGGACTAGTACTAGTTACCAGATTCTAATACTATACAGTGACAGCAGTCATACATTAACATACTTGAACTGCTTTCGGACCAGTATTTACTTTATGAATTATGTAAAGTTAGCTAAATTGATGGAAAGTAATATGAGGATTTGCTGATGTGGCTAATTAATCTTGTGGTCAACTTCATAAGCACATCAGTACAACAAGTTGGAACAAGTTGAGAAGCACAAAAAGTGCTAGCTGCCAGTAATGTCTTATCAACTTGGAGGCTTGTCGTGGCTTAGCACACTTGGCGCATGTCATAAGCCGGACAAGTCAATTAAAGACAAATAAAGACGGATGTAAAAATACTGATGCAGGGTATGTGAAGTGAGTGTAGACATGCTGAAGGTATAAGTGCGAACCTTTATATGTGAACTAGGACCTATAATGGGTTGAGATACGAGGGGCCGAGGGCGAATACAGACCTCTGAAAGTGATTCACGTAGATCTTGCAGTGGAGTTCTGCTCATTTGCTGAATAATAGGTGGCTCACTCGCAGAAATGGCTAAGTACTGTCATGTTTCTCTTCTTGTTTTGCAAAGAACTACACCAGTATGGCATCAATGCAACCAGAAGCATCATCTGCAAGACAGCTCTGTGGAGTTTCAAGGATCCGTCTTAGTATGAAAGCGATTTGCACAGATCTTGGAGTTCTGCCTGTTCGCTGAAAGATAAGCACTTGAAGCACACAGCTACGATATTGCAACTCCGTGTGCTTCTTGAGAAACTGCAAACCTGCAAATCACATTTCTCATGTTGTTTTGCAAAGAACTACACTGGTCTGGTATCAGCATAACTAGGAGCGTCATCAGCGAGATGGCTCTTAGCGTGGTAAATGATTGGTCATACCACGTACTGACTTCCCGAGAGGATCAGTAGTTTGATTTGCGTTCGGACGCGTTCGGACGTGTCCAGAACGCAAACGCCAAAACCTCACAGCAGTGAACCTGAACGTAAACTTCGCATTCGGTTCGCTGGAAGAGTGGACCTTGGACCGAACCTGCATTCAGGACCGGACCGTTCCATCACTAGTGATTCCATGGCCACCAATTTTGTCCTCGGACCCATGACAACTACGTCCAAAGGTGCCCCATCGATATCTATATTTTGCGACAATGAACCACCGCAGTGGTCATGCCCATGCTTGATGTGCAAAGCAAGGCTCTTTCTTTTCTTTTCCCTTGCACCGCAGCACGCGGTACACTAGTGACATCGAGGGTGCTTCGGTTTCCTCTCTTCGCACCAAGGATCCCCTCCAGGCTTTATAAATGGCGCCTAGTGCTCTTGTCTCTCGTCGACCTGAACTCTTCATCTTCAGCCGCTTTCTGCCATGGTCTTCCGTCTCTCGCTTGTGGCCCTCATCCTTGCCGTGGTTGCCTTCGGCGCGATAGTCACCCGTAACGCAGCTCAGGTGGAGGCAGGCATCCGAAGTGTGAGTGCGGATGCAAAGACATTGAATGCTGCCATCCACGACTTGGCTGATGCGCACCCCACTCCCGGACAAGCGATAGCAAGTTATCCCACGTTCTCCACTGTGCGTCTGAAACCTGACGGATGCACCTATAGGCCATCCAGAAAGCCGTCACAAAACTTGATGGCTCGATCGAAGACGTGACAGAAAACGTCAAGGTGCGTCTCTGCTTGACCCCTGCTAGTCGTTGTACGGTTCTCGCTGACGACGCTTTCTTTTCGCCCGACAGAAGAGTTCAGCTTTCACTGGTTCGCAAACTGACACCATCACTGAACTTGTGGCCGCCCTCGTATCCATTATCAATGACGGACTCCGTGAGTTCGTAGCGAAGAAACCTGCCTTGGGGAAGGTCAACCCTAGGCTGGCCCAGGTTGCCTTCTCCGACCTCAAGGACCTCAAGGCCGGCACGGACAAGTTTGGCCAGGCGGTTTTGGACAAGGCACCAGTAAGTCTGTCTGCCTGTCGTTCGTCAGGTTGGAAAAGACGTCGGCATGGCAGTGGGCAAGCAGTGGTCTCGTTTCGGTTCACCGTTGGGGGCCACGTCTTTTCTGGACTTGGTACTCGTCTCTTTAAAAGCTCAACTGACGCGATGGTCTATGGCAGGTAGCAATGCGTGAGCCGCTCCAGCAACAGCTCACGACTATCGATGGCTCCTTGACTAATGCGATCGAGAACTATCAGCTTGAACTACTTAGCTTGGGATGACGTGACAGATATTGATTACCAGTGTAAGCACGTACTTTGCAATGTTGAGTCATGGATTGCCATACTCCACTTTTCGGTGCAGACATGGATGAGTGCAGAACCAAGTGAAGTAAACATTTCCCCCTAAAGCATTACAAGTGCAATGAGATCAAACATAAACGCAGTCGAAATACAGTGCAAGCTGAGAATAAGCCAGGTCGCGTCGTCACCGACAGTGCGGGATCTCCAAGTTGTGTCACATCACTTGAGTACTCCATCCCGGAGAGCCCCCACCACATGCGGCAAAGGGCAAGTATGTTGTCCATGCCAGCGACCTCACAAGTTTGTCAAGCTCCCGACATGTTTCAGGAACAGTCTTTTTGATCGATTCATGAGGTGAATCATGAAAATGGGAACCATTTTCACCAAATCTACTGGAGGCTTTGGAATTGTGGGTTTTATGCCACTCGTCGATTATCTCCAATCTATCCTGCCAGCAGTGAGTAATTTATTTTTACCCATGCTACACTGGGGAAAATCCAGGCGTGGGAAGCACATTGCATGCCCAGGAATTGAGAGTGAAATCTCTATGCGCTCAATTCTCTTCACCTCCGCGACGGCGACTGGGACATCGCGACGGGGAACAGAATGGGTCGTAGGTACGAGATACACCACGAATGCATTGACATGGAGGCATTCGTCAGTTGGCCCATCTATGAATAAGACCAGCATTCAGTAGTCATGCGCGCAGTCTAGCTGAAGCTGCTTCATGGAGACCACGAACAAAATCCATGCACCGAACGATCGGAATTGAGCAGGCCGAATGCATGGCTAGTTCATTGTCTACTACCCAGTCATGAGGCAAGGTCCAACAATCGAGCCCACGCAGCTGGGACATCAATAATACAAGTCTGAGCCATGAGATCGACAGCGAACCAGTGTTTGTGACACCCCCAGCCTACGAGGGTATCACACCAGCGGACGACGAGCGACCACACATGCCAGCGACCCGAGCGGATCACCATTGACCCACATTCGCCTTGGTTCCTTGCGACTGGAGCCGTGCAAACGTCGAACCCCTGGGCGTACGGCCGCCAAATTTGGTCGACTGATACTTGGCGGCGTATGAGCCTGACCGCGAACAAGGTCAGCCCAAAAAAAGCGTCCAGCAAGAGAGGAACAGAAGACGCACCACGGTGCACGCCACGTTCCCCAAAGCCCAAGCAGTTCAGAAAGTGTGTGCAGAGTGCACTGATGGCTCCTGGGGCAAGTAAGATCACGATGGCGGTGACTGGGTGAGCAAAAGCTGAGGGCGCAAGGTGTGCTTACGCGTCAGCGTTCGTTGTTCCACACTAGACAGAGACAAGGACACACCGTAATCCTTGACGCCGACCAACACCGTTAGAAACTCATACCAAAGCGTTTCCAAAGGCGTTTGTGAAATAGTCCAGATCGTGTGGTACGCATAAGACAGGAGAAAAATGGAGAGGTCAACGAGGGCCGCACAGAGTGCGAGTGCGAGGTTGAGGACCTTGAAGAACTTGTCGTTCAGCGTCTGAAAGTCGGTGTCTTCAAAGACCATGTCAGAGTTGAACAGTGAGAACGGACTTGGGTGGTGAGAACTTGGTTTGATCATCACGACCATGTCACACAAATCGGAGCCCTCTTTCTTTGAGCGAGAGCGCGATCGACTCGCCGCAGAGATCACCGCTGTAAGACAACACTCAAATAACCTCCCTGAACACCCATCATATCATCGGTTCCAGGGATTTGAAGAACTATTGTCTTCGAGCAACGTTTTGAATCGCAAACTCGAAGAGGTGCTCGGCATGACCAGAGAATACGAGACCATCGCTTCCCTCTGGCAGGGTTTTCACAACTTGATGCGCAGTCAAAGCCAGCTACCCGACGACCCCAGAACAGTGCCTGGCACGGGCGCACACGTCGTCTCCATCGGTGCAACCAGACGTCAATGAGCTCATTTCGCAAGAAGTGCTACATCGGAGACAGTGGGGTAAGTTACATCGTCATCTGCGCGGCATCATTGGCGAGACTATCCAACTACAGGTGGTGGACAAGAGCCAAACATGCGTATTAATTGTAGTAAGCAAAAGGAGAAGATAAAAAAAAGGAGCAGGTTAAAAGAGGACACCTCCATTTATATATCTGCCCAAGCGGCCACCTGGACAAATGGTCCATCAGGATATATCCATTGAAACGATTATCCGTCAGACCTACCCAAGAGAACCCGGCAAACTCTTGCTGATCGCGCGCCGACAGTTGACCATGCACTGGGGTCAAAGTCGGTTGTTCACGGGTGAACTCCTCGTCGAAGTTGCTAGTATCGGCACTACCGTTCTACGGAATACTAAGCATCAGTATCCATAGAATTGACCAGAACTTACAATCGTCGGGAAGTAGGGCGGGGGGATGCGCTTGTTAAACACGTCGTCAAAGTTGACATCCTTGAAGAACGGATGCCTCTTGATCTCTTCAGCGTCTACCTTGCTCGATCCAAGTCGACGCGCAGGATCCCTTGTCAACAGCTATGGACACATTAGCATAAGAGAGGGAGCATTAGTGTCTCAAATATATCTACCTTTTGTAAGATCGAGACTGCGTCTCTTGGCATGGTAATCGGGTATAATGGCTCGTCTTCCAAGATGGCATCGAAAATTTCATCCTCGTCGTCACCACGGAAAGGAGACTGTCCGAGCAACATTTCATACGTCAGCACGCCAAAGGCCCACCAGTCAACAGCACGCCCATAGCGCTGTTCAAGTAGGATCTAATCATTCAACGTTAGTTGCTGCTACGGGAACTGTTGATGGGCAAACCTCGGGGGCCATGAACTCCGGAGTGCCGCAAAAAGTGCTCGTTGTGCATCCATGCCACATATCTTCCTTGCAAAGCCCATAGTCCGCGACCTTGACGTGACCGTCGAGCGTCAACAAGATGTTGTCTAGCTTCAGATCACTGTCAAAGTCACGTCGGTTGAAATACAATGACGATATAAGGGTCATTTACCGATAGATAATCCCATTGGCATGGAAGTACTCCAAAGCCAACAGAACCTCGGATGCATAAAACTTGGCTTGACGAAGCGAAAATTGTTTGCGTTGGATGTGCAACATGAGGTCTCCCCCGCTCACGTACTCCATGACAAAATAGACACGAGTTTCTGTCTGGAAACAAGAGTGGAGGCCCAGCAAGAAAGGATGGCGTTCACGGGCGGCGGCTAGAAACACACGTTTCTCCGAACGAGTGCTACATGTCCATGAGCAACTATCATACGCCGCACGACGACACAGGTCCCGCACCTTTCTACCTCATCGTTGTCGATAATGAATTCCTTCTTCAACACTTTGATGGCGTATAATGCATTTGTCTTCTTTTCCTCTGCGAGCATGACTTTGCCGAAATTTCCTTTACCAAGAACGGCAAGGAAATTGAAGTCATCAAGACCAACCTTTCGTTTGCGAGTAGTGGTGCGCTGCGTAGGAGATGTTGTCCGCGATGGAACAACCGCATCGCTCTGCTGAGGGCGTTGCGACGCGTATTGTTGTGGTGGTGGGGGCGTGGGAGCCTGAGGTGGTAGACCCTGTTGAGGATACGTAGCCTGCCGTCATTCAACATCAGTTTCCAGAATATGCCTTGATCAAATAGATTTACCTGCGCCGGGGGGATGCCATAGTTGTCTTTTTCATAGCCTGTTGGGACTGGAGGAATCGCCGGTGGAAGTAATGGCTCATTTTGGTAAGCAGGAGGGACGGGTACTCTTGCGCCAGGAGGTAACCGGGGTGGAATGCTCGAGGGAGATTGTGTGTGATAACGAAGATCAATCCCATCCTGTGTGGGCGTGCGGTGACCGTAAGGTTCCGCAGGCGGCGCTGAATGTGGCATATCTGCTGTTCCTATAAGGCTAAGCCGGTCCACGCCCTGAGCCATGCCAGAATCAACTGGTGGAAGTGGCTGGACTTGTGCCTGAGGGGTACTGATCTGTGCAGCAGGTTTCGCAGTAGCACTTCTGCCTCCACGTGCTCGGTTGATATCGCGCCAGTCACGAAGCAACTGATTGGCAGTCTCCATGGACATACCACAGAAGTCAGGAACGAGGTGAGCACAATGAGCATGGCAAGTGACTTCACACTCGGTGCATCGTCGGGCATTCTTCCGACCAAGAGGAAGGATATAACCGCAGTGGCAACACCAATTAGCCCCTAGATTGGTGATAGGCTCGAAGCGGTGAGGGATCCGATGGTTGATCTTCTCTTCGTCGTCATCCTATGACCCAAGATAGTCTCGGTTACCGGACAAAGCGACCTTCATGGGGTTACTTACCCTGGTGTTTGATTTTGAGATACACTTAGTGACAACCTTTTCATAACATTTCTTGTGACACATGTATCGACAATCTTCGCATTGATATCCCAAAGCATTGAGAAGGAATTCGTTGCAAAATGCACAGAGCATGATCTGGTAGAATTGACGTTGAATGAATTTATGACCATTCATTTCGTGAACTTCTTCTTTGCGCTTCCTAAATGCCCCTTGACGGCCAAGCCCTCCGGGGGCATCTAGAGGACGCTTCCTGATGTTCTCCTTGACTGCGAGGCCATCAGCAAGTAATTCAACACGAATAAGGCACAGAATTCGAACCAAAGTTTAAGTGCAAAGCCAGTGCACCAGCGGGTTCAACTGCAAACCAAGCATCAATGCCTTCGTTTTGAGCTGTGAAGCTCATCGATGTGCCAGGTGGACCCACAACTCCAGAACCAAAATTCAACGGCGCATTTACGTCTCCGAAGGCACCAGGCTGTGCAGGTGATCTTGGATTAAGTGAATTGCCATCCATAGCGCCAGCCGTTACCCAACCGCCCTGACCACTGTCCATCATGACCTTCTGTCTTCTCAGCGCTTCAACAAGATCATTTATCCGGATCCAGAGGAGACCTATGGGAACGGGATGTAGTTCGGAAACTTGCTTATCGTATATTGCAATCTCGACTTCGTTTGCTTTTTCGACAGTAATCTCAAAGTCTTCATTCCAACGGTCCGTACGAGATGGATGGGAACGAGCACGTTGAGCACCTTCAATCTTGAGAGAAACGTATGTCTCAACGACTTGCTTGGACGAAGAACGAATCCGGCCCATAGAAACGATGGGAGAGTGATCAAGTTCCCGCGCACCCTTGATAGTGACAAAGAGTTTGCCGGATAGCGGCTTGGCCCGCATGTTCTCCTTGCGCTCTCCCCCCGTGCCTGACGCTCTATTTCAGACCGCTGATATAAGGAGAGTGACCTAAGGCCAAATCTTACCAGATTGCTGGTCCTCTTCTTCCACGTCGTCTAGAATATGTAGGTTCTTGTATCGCTTGAGAGCTGACTGCAACAGCTGGATCTTCTTCTCGCTCTCAACCCGCTTACTCTCAGCATCTGCGCGAGATTTCTTGTCTCCATCCGCTTGATATAACTTGACCATCTTATCAATACCCTTTTTGTACTGCAGCTCGACCTGGAGCTTGAACTCAAGTTGATGGAGCATCTTGGATATCTTGGCGGTAGTATGGGGGGTATCGGCTTTGATTAGATCAAGGTTTGTATATTGTTTGGTCTGGGGGGCACCTTCTTCACTTTCGAGGAGTGCCTGGGAGGCATCGGGGGACCAGCTACCAGGGTTGAAGCCATCGAGGTCGGAAGGAGGTAGTTGAGGTAGGGAGCGGTCTCTGTCTGCGCCACGACTGTGCTTTGCAGAGGAAGGGGACAAAGGAGATGCTGTAGATCGCGAGGGATCGTCACGCCGAGCCTGGAGTTTCTTGCGAGTCTGCAGCTCGCGCAGGGTCTCTTCGAAGTAAGACAAGGAACGCTCCGCTTCACGAATCTTTGCATCATTGCGTCTCAGGACGTCTGGATTTGTTGTTGCCTGACGAAGATGCCTGGACGCATCGAGAACTTTGCGTTCTGTTTCGATGCGTTTGAGGACGTCCTGTATTTTCTGGTCGAGCTCGTCGAGCTTTTGGGTGTCCTGATTAGCGATGATGTAGATTTGTCAAGGTGAGCGACGAGGACGTACCATGACCGTCCGAAATCAGAGTGTAGATCGTCTTGTGAAGGACAGCTGGCGGAGTGGCAGCGATTCGATGGTGGGCAGACGAGGCTGTGATAGTGATAACAACCCTAATTCTTTAATTTACTTTTCGACTTGGCTATCTTGTAATCAATCGATTCCAAATATTTATCGTCCCGCCCCTGTCGCGTCATGCCTTCCTTCTCTGCTCCGTCGTCGATACGCGTCGCGTCGGAGAATCACGTCCTCCGTCTCAAGATCACGCACAATCTTGTCCATGGCTTGCCGTCTGATGTCGTACACAGCGTCAAGGGACGCTTGCCCAAGGAGCTCGACGTGCTATGGCTGTCTAATATACCCATCGTGCTCTCCGGATCGCTCGATGGCGACGACATCCCCGCAGATGAGATTGCGTGCTCGGGCCTTGCGCACCATTTCAAAACGCAGCTGAAAGAGGCACGGATTTGATGCTATTACTTATGTTAGACCCCTGCGCTTAGCTCTCATTTAGAACGCGGATCGGCTTGGCCTCAACAACGTGTCACGTCCGTTTGTGGACGACGCAGATGGCCATTCTAAGCGTCAGCCGCCATACGCTCCCTTTCTTGCTCGAGTTTGATTCCGCGTCTCTCAGTGATACTCGCGCCAGCACGGCCTTTGCCTGATGCGTCGCGTCCCCATGCCAACCTCGTTTCATTGCACCTGTCCTATATCTGGAAGACTATCGCTAGGCGCGGTAATGATGCCGATTCTGGTCATTTGGTGAAGGAAATCAATCCATTTTCTCCAAGTCTCTATCTGCCCGCCGAAGTACTCCTCAATCGTGTGACTGAACAATTTTTAATATATCATCTCGTAAAGTGCGTTCCCACTGATGAGCTCGGATCAAATCACATTCAATGAATTTAGCCGTTATCCGCTCATTTTTGGACCATGGTGCAAGGTAGTTGCGTATATGTGTCATCCGTCAGTGACTGACCGAATTTTCTCTCAGAGGCTTGACCTGGAGATGGCATATTTCCCTTCTATCTGCCACTCCATTGTGGAGATGATGACACGGTCCAGAAACTCTAAGTTTTTGTCAAGATATAAACGGCTCTTAAAGGTTTGATCAAAATGCAGGTCTCACTTACTATTGATTCCGAGTGTGTCGTAGATCACTCGTAGGCAGCATAGATTTGTCCTCCAAACTACCGTCGCCGCTCTGTCCTCTTGTGCCGATGATGCCGTTCCTGAAACATCAGAAGAGGGGACGGGGATGAATGGGCTTCCTGTTCTCACGGACGAACAGGTCTTGTGTGATGGTTTAGAGCAGCTCTTCCGGATGGGAGTTCCCCAGCGTCGTTTCAAGGTTGGTCACATCCGGTCACCTGACGAGACATGTGTTGA
>JBBPTY010000554.1:0-16173 GCA_038094335.1 Tylopilus aff. striatulus | reverse complement strand
AGAGTGGTGACAAGAGATATATGAGTAGTGAACTGGAATAAAGAACAACAGGGGAGAACAAGAAGAGGTCGAAAGCGTGGAGGATGGTGTCGGGCGTACGAGAAGGTGAGATGGAGAGTGGCCACGTGGATAAGAAGGCGAAGATGGGGCATGCCCAGTCGTTGCATGGAAGCGAAATGAAAGACCAAAAGAAATAAAGTCAGAAAGGATTGTAAAGGGAGGGTGGGCGCGAAAGGGGGACATGGCGAGATGGCCTTAAACCACTGCTGGGGAAACCAGAGTTGATGCAACCACGGGCTATCATCACGTTCAAAGCTAGAAGCTAAGAAGTGATGGGGCCGACATTTGACAGTGGCCGAGACAACGCAGTTCGTGTCTGCGACGATTGCAGCCATCAATATGTCCTGCGTGCCACAAACCCTAGTGTGGCGCTCTTTATACACCCGGTCAACGATAGCAGAGTAAGCCAATGAGGCTGCAGGTAAGCAATCGCACGGGTAACGAATTTGGGGCGGTGCCCTGACTAGCGCATAGATAGACTAAAGAAATAACAAGGTAACATGAACAAAGCGTCATCCTTCGGGATGGCGATCATCAAATGGCGTATGAAAACATTGCGCAAGATCGGGCCGGGGGAGTGAGCAAAGAAGCACGAGGCGAAGCGGCAACAAGGGAGCGATGAGTTAGGAGCCCACTCGTGATCATGCACCAGTTCAAAAACGGACCCCGAGTAACGGAAGGGATTTGAGAAAATGAAAGATAGGAGATAAAAAAGAAACAAAACGGGAGAATTTAGGGTCATAACAAATCCACGGCTCACCTGCATCGCTCGCGGGGGTATTTGAGTGCGTTGAAGGCGTGAACGCTGAAAAGGAGGAGTGGGGAGACGAATGAGTATGTGAATAAGCGCCAGAGGCCAGGGGATAAGCGTCATGCTGCCCAACGGTTGCAAAAAGTGAGTCCATGAATGCAGCAGGCAAAGGAAAAATACAACTAAGTGGAATTTCGGACGTACAAGTGATGATAGGGTGCGACTACTGGGCGGGCTGTAATACACTTCTGGAGGATCATTGACGTGCTCTACAGTAATCCCAATCTCCGCCCCCAATGAAGGGCGACGATGCTCGATATTTCGAGGGTAGGATGGGTTTTGAGCTGAAGCAAGGGCTGGCTCAGAAGAGAAAGAGAGATGGTAGTCCGTAGGACCGCCATGTATGTCGGGGTTGTCCGAATGATCTTGTGGTGTAGGAAACAAGCGTTCTGGCGGCGGGTTCTCGTGAGCCTGCCGCTGGGCTTGTTGTGGGGTGTGAGCATACGACGGGGGTAAGGAGAGTATTTCTTGCAGTCGCCGGTTCGCTAGCTCACGGGGGGGCTGACGGTTTTCTTGGATCTGAGGGTCAGAGGAATGCGCGATCAGCCTAGGGGGGCGAATGGAGCAGTCAGAGTAGTGCATTGCCTTACCTCACTGTCTGGTCTCCCTTCGTTGTGTTGTTCTGTAGGCACGTGTGCCCCTCCTCTTTGACGACGTGGGATAGGAGCGACCTGTCGATGTTGCCGCTGAGGTTGTTGGGGGTGTAATTGACTGCCGTCACTAGAGGCTTGATGGAAACCAAAGCCGGCCTCGCTGTGTGCCAATCGGGGGTCGTCGCCAATGACGGAGGAGGAAAACGCGGTATCACGGGGCGGGAGGGTGCTGGAGAGGGAAGGATTGAAAGCCTGGTCCCATCTGCCGTGGTGGCGATAGTCAGGCGCGGCGCTCGCTTGTGCGGGATCGTAGAAGGAGAATGAGGAAACGATCATTGGTGGAGAAGAGGAAGCGGGTGAGGGACGGCCGGGGATGGCAGGTGCAACAGGAGGGGCGGCGGGGGGAGGAAAGAAGGAAGGGAGAGGATGATCGCTCGCAGAGGGAAGCGGGAAATGGGAATGCAAAGGGTTTGAATAAGAGGGGAAGGCAGCGGGAGTGTCGTGCGCATGGGGGACAGAGGGTCTTTGTTCTGTTACTAGAGATGGAGTGAGAAGGGACGAGAGGGAGATCGCGCCATCACGAGAGGACATACGGAGAGCTTACCTCCGGTGGTGTTAGAGAGAGAGAGATCTTCGTCGGGAGACCGGCGGTTTACCATTGCGGCGGGGGAGAGAGAGCAACGGCGAGGCAGGTAGTAGTACTATATGTGCTGGATCAAAGCGATTCTCGATGGCGAATCAGGGTACCTCAAAGGATTTCGTTTATTACCTTTCAAACAAGGTCGTGCCTCTCGTTCCAACTCCTCCGCGGCACCGCCACACGCACCCTTCGGTCTCCTCTCATAGCCGGCTTGTGGAACACAGCCCCGTCCGCATGGCACTACCGTCCATATCTATGCTCTCTGGTTTTTTGCACTTGTTTCAGGTCAGTTTGGCTGCCTCGTCGTCGATGCTCGCGGGAAACGGATGAACGTACAGTGGTATGTTGACGTGGGAACCTTCTTCTTTTTCGCGAGCGGCTCGTTGGGCGGCGCTGTGTCCACATGGGTCCTCCATTCCTGGTGCGATTGTTACCCGTTCCCTTCTTCTGCGCCAAGAGTCCTTCGCTGCCACACTCGCGTCCGTGGCCCACGCGTTCTGGCTCCGCCTCCTTATTCGCACTTACCTTCCAGACTGGGTCGGCCTATCTACCCGACGCAGCGTTATCGCCGCGGCTCCTCATCTCATTCCACCAAATCAGTCCACACTTCCTTGATCAGTCCGTGTGTGTCGGCGAGCGCTGCCTTCGCACCACGTGAGCGCTGAACTACCCAGTCAGTCGTTCTCCCTTTCCTCAGGTACGATATAAATCTCTCGACTCCGATGTCACATCAGCACGCCATGCACTGCTGGTAGAGCTGTCTTTAGCACACGTCCGGGACGGTGGTGAAGACGAGTCAACTTACCCCTGATTCATTCCCGATGGCCCGACCAGCGTGCGCACGTTGACTGGGATACAGCCTTCCAGGATACACTCGTCAACGGATCGATTAACAACGCTGCTATACAATAGCGTAGCACTCCTAGGTCTAGTTCCTCTTGATCAAAATTCGGATAGGAGTCAAGGCTAATCTTGTCGTCTACCCACAATAGTCCATCTCAAATCTCCCACTTTCCAGACATTCCCATCGTACGCCTAGGGAGGCATGCGGACAATGTCTCACTAAAATATTATGTTCTACAAACATGTCCTGCACTCGAGTCGACCATTATTGCCATGCCTCTCTGCAAACCTGATCCCCTCGTCCTCATTCGAAAACACTATCTGCCTTTTTGTGCAAAGACACAATAGACCGCAGTGGTCGGATTTTTTTTTCTCGGCCCTATCTGCCGAAGCATTCAATATAACACAGCTTGACAACCTACAATTGTGGTAAGGGGGGTCCAGAAAGCCCGCATATCTGAACGACAGCCGCTGGCACATGCAGAGGGTTTCAGTTGCAGTCGTCGTCTGAGATACGAATTACGATATCTCACTTGACAGGACACTTACGAAGTTGACCTGAGTCACAATCCCTCTTACAGCATGCTCGTCTCACTAGAGATATCAAATGTGTTTGCAAATGTATGTCAACAGTCAACAGGCAGTGACCAGCAAGACTGCTACAGCCCCCTCACATATGAGCGAGCTGGGTCCCCAGAAGCGATTGAGATGTGGCATCGACACCCAGATCTTACCAAGGTTGTTTGGCATCTTACATGTGGTCCCAAAACTTCGTCGTCAACTGACTTGCGAGGATGCACTTTTGGCCAGCGCACGATGCTTTTCGTGGTCCACGCCAGTTTCCAGAGAGCGACAGCTATCAGTATTCCACAAAAAGTCATACACTTCGTGGCACCCACTCTGGGCCAGTTGTCAAACGGTCGACCGCGTGTTCACTTGCAAATATTTCCCTTATTATACCGGAGCCTGATCCATGTCATCACCCAGATGAACGACTCTGTGTCATGTGCGCATGCGTGACTTGTGCCTTCCCTTCAAGTGTCCTATCTGTGAGAAATGCCACCGCTATGAAGGGGAGTGTACTGGTGCCATGTACGGTGTCAATAGCATCGGATTATCGGATCGTACTATTCGGCAAGGTCTTCTTTGATTTTGTCCCACATTCCCTGGATGCCTGCAGTTTTGATGACTTTGTCAGGTGACTCCTCAGTGTAATCCACCTCGAGCGTTTCATCAAGGTAACACTCTGTGGCATGTGGCACCCAATGAGTTAACAATCAGGCTGGCAGAAAATGGCTTGTGAATGGAGTGAATACTAACCTCAACTAGCATCAATAAAAAGGACAAAGCCATAGTGACTACAGAGTATTCTACAATGTTGTTACTAAACGGTAGCATGTGAGGGGCCAAAGGCCCCTCCAGCCCAGGCAAAGGGCTCTTGACCATACACTCGCTATGATACATCAGACAATATAAGCTTCTTTTTTGGGCATAAAGGCAACCAGCCAAGTTGGTGTCTGGGGTTGCGACAAAAACTGAATAACTTTATTTACCAAAACCATGTGCCGAAGCGCGCCGAGACGACATGCATTGCGTCGAACTTGTCGCTCCCATACAAAGCCACATGGAAAAGCGCCCATGTGACACCTGTCACATGCCATGTACGTATGGCCAATACGGACACTGGACCCCGATGGTGGTGAGGAGAGCGGTTAGAGGCCCTTGGACAGCACCTCTTTGACCCTGAAACATTCTGACGTCGATCGGTTACCAGAACCCCGGTTCAAATCCCTGGCACCCATTTGAGAACCGAACTCACTTCCTCATTGAGTGCGGGGTAACAGCAGCAGGAAATTACCACACGACCAGGCAAAAGGTGACTACTGGTGGAATGACAGTCGATGCTCACGCTTCCTGTGAGCGTGACCATCGACTGTCGTTTCACCAGCAGTCACCCGGTGTGTGAAGGAAAAAAAAAAACTGCCGCTTATCCGTCCAGCACGACGATATGACGCAGGTATAAAACGCCGCGGGTTCATGGAGAGGTTCGAGTTGCGCCCGCCCCTTCATTGATCGTGTCGTACTCACATATCAAACATGGTCCTTATTCGCTCTGGCGTTACCGCTGCACTTGCCGCCTTTTCCTCGCTCGGATCAGCTCTGGCTGTTCCACTCGCAGACAAACTGGGTAGTCTAAGTCTGGATGCCCGCGACCTCTTGAAGAGGACAGTTCCTTCTGGGCCAAGGTTTTGCGCCTATAGCGACAAGTGGGTCTCGCCTATCCCGAGACCTGCGCAGATCAAGGTGAGCCTTGCCGCCCATTCCACACATTGCCATCCGCTGACGTCAACTCCGACGCAGGGATTCAACGTCTTGTGAGTGATCACCACGCAAGGCGAAGTGGGGTAATTAATTATGCCTCTCAGCATTCTGTCTTTCTTGTTGACCAGTGGGGCTGCCGACATGGCCGAGGGATGGGCACAGCTCACCAAGGACCAACGTACTTCATTTTTGAGAGAGTACAATGAAGCGGGCATCTCGCTGATTGTCTCTGCCTTCGGGGAAACGGATGCGCCCACTTCATCTGGAGCAGATCCGATTACCACTGCCGATAACATAGCCGCCTGGGTGCGCCAGTATAATCTGCAGGGAATTGACGTCGATTATGAAGTAATGCTGTCATATATTCATATGATAACAAGCTGACGAAAACTTGATGCGCATGATAGGATTTCGCTGCATTTGACAGCCCCAATGTCAACGCTGAAGGATGGCTGATTTCCTTGACTCAGCAACTCCGGAAACATCTTCCTCAGGGTGAATATATTCTCACCCATGCACGTGAGTCACTGTTGAGCTTTGCGTGCATAATGCAGCAACTTGAATTAACATTGACCTCACAGCTGTCGCCCCTTGGTTCACCCCCAACAGATGGCATGGCGGAGGCTATTTGGGAGTAAATCGTATCGTTGGCGATTTGATCGATTGGGTACGTTTTCGCCGTTCACTCTCGATATCTGACTTCATCCTTGCTTCAGTATAACGTTCAAGTATGCGTATCGTTCATGACTCCGGGAATTCACTAACACAGTTATATTACTGTGACTATCCAGTTCTATAACCGTAAGTGTTCAAGTTGCCCTGGCAAGTCAACTTGGCTAACATCCCTTGGAGAGGGGACAACGGAATACAAATATTGCTCTGGCCTTCTTTTCAGGTCCTCTTCTCAATGGCCCAAAAGCTCTGTTTTCGAAATCGCAGCAAGTGGTGTCGATCTCCAAAAGCTTGTAATCGGGAAGCCAGGTCCGCAACCTGATGACGCCAACAATGGGTTCATGACCACAGATAAACTTCATTATTGTGCTACTCTGGCCCATGACAAAGGTTGGGGTGAGTCTCTCATCATTTTTATATTTTAAAGACAACGACGAATGAAATCAATTGTTCACAGATGCTGGTGTAATGGTCTGGGAGGTGAGTCGTCTGTTGTAGCCAGACACTGGTTTGGCCACTGACGTGCTCACTCGACAGTATCCCGACGCTGGTCCTGCGTGGATCAAGAAAGTCCGGGGATCACTTTGGCCCGTATGAGGCGAGCCGGTGTCTAAGAGCCACCACGCCGGCTGGACACTTCTTACCCCTTTTATGTACGAAATTTTAGGAATCACCCTTGATCTGGGTATTCACGACTGGGAAGATGCTTTCTTTGATCTTAATTTATTAGGATGGATGGATGTTCTATGTAGAATGACTGTATCCTATCATGCTCTTCACTTTCTGTACAAGTGTGCGTAAAGGCTTTTCATGCGCGCCCTATTGTCCGAATCCGAGTTGTGATGAGGACAATCTGTGGCTTAAATCTTGCGGGGTCACTCCGTATTATCGTTCAGAACGCCCCAGCTTGGTGTTCCAGTGGTAACAATATGGCAAGTACACGCTTGGAAAGCCTGAAAGCAGCTACTTGCACAATAGGACACTTAATCCACAATGGCTGTAGTTCAAGCAGTCACGGAGACATTCCAGTTGCACCGCTTCAGGCTTCAAGCTTGCTCCGTTGACTCCGTGAAATCCTTTCAAGAGGTCGCTAACGCCAGCTTGATGTGTACTCTATGAACACGACCTCAGCGGTGGCAGCGAGAAACCGTCACGGCGACAACGCCAATGGAAAAGCAACCAGCATTATACTTTTTTTTCTCGAGAAAGAAGCTCACAATCTATGTGTCCCAAATCCATTCCTATCGATTGGCCTCGTGGCCTGCAGTCCTCCCTCAAACCTCCAAGAACAAACGAAAAAAAACTGTCGTGTCGCGATCGAATTATTATATCATACAGGGGGAAATGGAAGAAAACTAAAGGACATGAAAAGAGGTAAATAAGTACGCGTACGTCGTAGTGATCCCAAGGGGAGGAGAAAGAAATCGCGACCATGAGTTTGGATCATGAAGTGTCATACCCATCTGTATTTCTGCCCATATCAGTCACGATGAATCGATGGGTGTGGCTCCGCCAAAGAAAGGAACGTGAGAGACGGTAAAGGGAAAAGGGAGCCAAAGAGGGAAAAAAGAACAAAAGTATATCACAGATGTGCGAGAGGAGCATATTATTATCGCCACCAGGGGTCGTGCAATGCGGGAGATTCAAGAGGGGAAAGACAACGAAAGAAAAACGAAGGAAAATAAAACGGTGCATCATAACTTGAGCTCCGTTAATACCCTCCTTGCCAACATCTGATACTGCCAACCATCTCCGCCGGCTCTCCGGAATTGGATTCCGTGAAGTGGCAACCAAGGAACCTATACAAAGCAAGGCACGTTGACACCCGTAATAGCCAAGTCACGTAAGACATATCAATTCTCACCTTGATAATGTTGATCTCAAAGCGAACCGACAACGAATTCGCGCCCATCATCTCGAATATCTCTCGGTCTACTTCACCCGTGGGGAATGGTGTCAACGCCGGCCGAGGGGTTTGGGGTGGTGGCAACACTTGCATCTGCACCTGCGCCGTCGTGGCAAAATCTCTTGGTATTGGTGGCAAAACTTTGCTCTTAGTCGGCGAATGCGGTCGCAACGTATGTGACTCGTCCACAGCTCCTGCAACAGTCGTCATCATCCCGTTGACCTCCAGATGCCGCGACCCCTCGGCAAGGACTGTATGCGCTGTCGAAGGCACGTTGAAGAACGATGACGACCCGCTGCTCGGCGTTGCACTTAGTGCAGTGCCAACAGAAGGGCGATTTGGAAGGTCCTTGTCGGGCGTGGTCAGATCAGCCTCCTTCTCCTTGATGCTTTCGCGGTCGCGTGACTTGACACCAAAAGATAGTTTTGAGGCCTTCTTCACCAACGAACGTGGTGTTTTGCCGGTCTCGTTGGAGCCAGATGATCCACGGCGACGATGACTAGGACGGATTTGCGCACTCTCGGGGACGGAGGAGATATCTATGGAAGGTATATGGATGCATTCAAACCCGCTCTTGGTTTCACGATATTGGACTTGCATCCTATCGAGAACCTTCTTGAGGTCGGCTTTGAGAACCGATGGTGGTTTCGTGGACGTCGTTGAGACGCTGTTCAGCGGTCCTTTCAGTGTTGACCAATGGAGAAAGCAGGATCACCTACCTGAATAACCCTTTCAAATGAACAGGTTTGAATTCCACGTGGGGAGTATCTCTAGAGCTCTCGTCCCGCGAGTCAGACGTCTCGTGTTCTGCATTCTCCTCGACTTCCTCCGTACGACCGAATTGACTGATGGCCACTGGTCGCCCACTGCCGGTCCCATACCCCGTTGATGGTCGTCGATGCCGGCCAATAGTACCACCGATGCTGGGGAGTAACGCACCCCCCGTACTACTCCGTCGTTCATGACGCATCGCACGACCTTGCGGATCAAGAATCGTCGCTGCGCGCCGGTGCGTGTGCGACAGTGGCTGGCTCTGACTCGCGGATAGCGGCGGTGGCGGCGAAAACGTGCTCTGCCGTTTACCTCCAGGCTCTTCACCACTCTTCTCGTCAAACGCGTCGGCCACATGCGTCCGTCTCTCCGCTTCCGTATCCGTTGCAGTTTTGAGTGGTACACCACCGACGATCGTCGTTCGCTTGCCGATACTACCATGCGCCCTCCTCCCATCATCCCCACGCCCACCACCTAACAACGTTCCAAACCGCTTTACGAGCGTCGCACCCGCCGAGAATGGTCCATCATGCACGCCCCGTTCTTCCCCGCCAGCGACCTTCTCTTTGACAGTCGCAAACTCGCCAAACTCAGCCCCAGCTGTGTGGGGGACGGGTATATCCTCGGCCTGTTCATCCACGGGTTTTTCGGCCCCACCGAATACACCACCCAAACCGCGTAGGGCCGTCGGTCGTTGACTGAGGCTGTGACTACGACGGTGTGTAGACGCAGGCGGTGCACGGGGCAGGGCGGTGCCGGTGTTCGGTGCCGTTGGAACGGCCGAAAGGTCAACCCGTTTTGTAGGTGGCGCTGGTGCCGGGGGCAATCCAACGTCGCGTGCTCTTGGTTGTCCCTGAAACACCGGAGTAGTGGGTGACGATGTGGCAGGTGCCGCGTCATATGACATGCCAGAGTAGTGTGATGTCTCTGGCGCTGGTAGGCGCGGAAGGGGCATACTATAGTCGGCCCTGGCAGAGGTCGGCGTGTGAAGTTGAGGCTCCCGTTTGGCGGACTGGGTTAGTGCTTTAACGCCATGCGGGCTAGGAGCGGTGGCTTCGTCGACGGTTGTTGCACCGGGAATGGCACCGGACTGGATAGATATCTGAGAACTAGCAAAGTGACCCGGACCATAGACGCGCTCGCGTTCGAGTTTTTCCCGTGCAAGGTAATACATGGAAATAAGTGGGTGGAACCCATTTGTAGGATCCGCGTTTTCACGGCCTGCATCAGTGATGGCGAGATGTGATTGAGAGTTGGGAGGGGAATGGGATGGTGTTGTTGGTGGAGAAGAGGCAGGTGAAAACAGTTTTCGCCGGTAGAAGTCGAACCCTGAAAACCGTTTTGATTTTTTGGATGGGGTCAAATGGATGTTGGACGAGGACCCATCAAAAGAAATGGCTAAGGATGAGTTAGAAAAGGATTCGCCCCAGCGGCCACCGTTTCGACCTCGCTTTCTGTCCCAAGCGGCAACAGCACGAACGTAGGCTTCGGATTCCAAAATGGCAACTAGCCTGCGCTCTATCTCCTCCTCTGACCCAAACTCGAATCCTTTCATTCCCCGGATGACCTGCCGATCAAGCTCATCAACGCGCAGAGGTTCACGATGAATGAGATGAGAGTCGGGTGGTCCACTAAAACCACGGACCATCCAAGGGTGTTCGAGTACTTCGGCCAAAGAGGCACGTGCCACAGGGTTGGTGACGAGCATCCGCGACAACAAATGCTTACATTCTGGTCGTCAGATTAGCGAAAGCTGGTGGCAGAAAGATACGAGCTTAACGCACCAGCACTCAACCAGACGGGATACTCAACGAATCCGCGTTTAATCTTGGCGTGTAACGCGGGCATGCTCTGATCGTCGAAAGGAACCTTGCCACAGACAAGGACGTAGAGGACGACGCCAAAACTCCACACATCGACCTCGGGACCGGTATAAATTTTTGCGTTCAATAATTCTGGGGCAGCAAAGTACAAGGAACCGCAAAAGGTAGCGAGGCGCTCGGCGGGGTCGTATAAGTTGGAGAGGCCGAAGTCAATGATCTTGATGTTTCCGGTAGCTGATATAAGTATGTTTTCGATTTTGAGATCTGAGAAAGGGATAAGTGAATACAAGGCACATGGGGGTGGGAAGGGTATCGGACGTACCACGGTGAACCACATTATTACGGTGACAATAGTCAAGTGCACTGCCAATTTGACGAGCAAACTTGCGAGCGACACGTTCGCGCAGTCGGCCGTGGCTGATGATGTAGTCGAGCATCTGGCCGCCGCTCACGTATTCGAAGACCATGTAATAATGATGTTGATGTATGATCATCTCGCGCATGCCGCAGATATAGGGATGGTGAAGGAGCATGGAGAGAGCAGCCTCGCGGATAGTCCTGATCTCCTTCGAGGCATCCTTGGAAGCCTGCTTTGCAATTGCCTCTGGAGAAGCATTCGAACCATTTGGAAGGGAGGCGGAGGGATGAACGCGGGGCAGGATCTTTATAGCGAGCTGGTGGAGAAAAGTGGGCAAGACGCGCCAAGGAAAGGTTGTGAAGACGACGAACCTTTTCTTCCGTGACATTGTGAATGGCGAGCTTAACTTTGCCCATGCTGCCAGCGCCGAGTGTCTTGGTGAGGGTGTAGTCACCGAGGACTCTGTTTGCGGTGCGAGACTGTTTGGACATTGAACCGTCTCTGTACTGGCGGTGTCTCTGGTCTCCCATGGGTTGTCTGTCGCGATCGGAGGAGCTGGTTGGTAGCGAGGTGCTGTATGCCTGCGGCGGCATGGAGATGGGCCGTGGTCGATGTGTGGAGTGAGACCTCGGTGAGGGGGTTGGGAGAGGCCGAGGGATGGGTGTCGCAGTCGAAGTTGGGAAAGAGAGCGTCGTCGTCGTCGTCGTCGTAGACGGTGACGGAAAGGTGGAGGAGTCGTGAGGAGAGAGTGGTGGATGTGGATGTGGCTGAGTCTGCTCAGCCGAGCTGATGGGTTGCGCTGCCCCGCCATCGCTCTCGGTCGCATCCCAGCCGTTCTCCTCAGGAACTTGGCCTAGCGCAGTCGCGACTGGACCAGGGTAGAACGCCGTCATCGTCGTGGACGGTCCCCGCGCCCGCTCGGCCATCGTTGACTAAGAACACCCCGCCAAGGCAGTGCCCTCAGCCCTCTCCGTACTGAGCTGGGTAAATCTGGACTCTCAGGGCCACCCGCTCCCAACCCACAGCCGTCAGCATTATCATTTTGCCCTTCCCACTCCCAACCCGCAGCTCTACATTCCGATCATACCCGCCCTTTCGGCCCCGCCAGCCACGCGCCATCATCCTTTCGGACAATCCTGTGTTCTTATCCTTAGCGCCCTACCTGCGCAAGAACACCCACTTTTCGCTCCGTTACAACAAGTATCACGTATTTCCTCTCGAGATGGCGCCCGTTTCAAACTTGTTTTCGTCCTTACTCCCGTCCACCAACAAACTGTCCCATGCAATCTTTTCCAGCCTCATTCTCACCTAGGAATCTTTTGCCTTGGGCAGTTCCGCGCTTTCCTAGCGTCGGCCGTCATTGCGCTCATAATCACGCTCAACGCCGTAAATTCACCCTTGGTTGACCCTTCACTCACCTAGGCTTCCTTCAAAACACGACTCGATGTCTTTGTTGAGACTGTCACTTCTGACTAGGGCCCCGATCAATTCCCGTGCTCCTGCCCCCATGTACAAGGCTGACAGCTATGACCTTACTGTCGCTTTGCTTCCCGGAAAGAGGAATCAGAGTACCAGCCGTCATGGTATGGGCTCAATAACTTGAGCCATAACTACCTTTCCGCTCTAGAAATACTTTCATTCCGGCGTAGCGGTCGGCTCCACTGGGCTTTAAAGCTGGCAAGAATCACGCCAAATAAGAACATGCCTATGTAGACGGTACTCCAGCATTTAGTACGATGCTATTATAACCACTTTGTATGTTCCATTGCGGATCCCATCTCTGAGGGTTTCCCATTCAATGCTCTAAACTCCACATGATGCCAATAAAATCTCAGCCATACGATGGCAAACCACCACAGCGGACTCCATATTCGTTGCTGTAATGGACATGGCATGACACAGAGCACCATGCTCGCGGCAAAACCCAATACGGAGCTGGGGTCGATCGCCTGGGCGTGAAGTGGTAGGTACAACAGAAAGAAACCATTGCTTTGGTCTCAGACTACACGCGACGATTTGCAGACCTCGTGCAACAAGTCATAGCTGATAACGATTGCTACTTGATGTTAACACCATCGGCACATAGTCGTTGCAGCGCTTGCAAAAACATGGCGTGCCGACTTGGGGATCCAGTCACTAGCAGTCAAGGCGGATGCCACTATGCAATTGACAGTTATGGTGTGCAGCATAAAGATCTGGATGGCAAACTACCCACTGGCATGCATTATTCGGGATGTCAGTCGAGGGTAATGTCTATTGCAGAATGTCTTCCGATCACAATTTATCGTGCTCCGCAGCATCTTCAACTTGTCCATGACGCCGGATGTCTTCCATGTGATATGCAACTTGGATGAGGCACCCATCACGGGGAACATGTGAGCACACCTCGGCGCGCCTCATTAGCTGATGGAAAAGGATGGGACATCGCACGAGAGAGATGAAACCAAGCGGCCCTCCACAGTAACCATTTAATAGCATAGATGCATGTGTTTAAGCGGCAGCGCAGTCGGAAGCGACGGCATGGATACAGAAATCAAGAGATACAGGGCAAGTGAGGTGAGCAGAGCAGCAGACGTAATGTGACAGTCGTAATCACTGGGGACGGACCATTCGATCCGAAGTTAGTAATGTACATAACAACAATATAAACATAAATTTGTAAAAGTTGGTACAGTCGACTACAGTCAATTCCCTCATAGCACATACCCCCTCGGGATAGGCTCAAGGGTATTGGTTATAAGGGAGTATGGGTTCTTGGGGAGACAGGCAACTCGGGCCGTGGCTTTGCCGGCAACGTAACCAAATATGGAAATTGTAGCTCACATCATGGTGGTCGCGCCACTTCAGCTTGTGCAGCCATCTTCAATCAGCTATAGTGACTTCATCTTTGCAAATTGTGCCTTGGGATTGCTTCGACACCATATGTGGTCCATATACAATGTATCCATTGCCTTCGATTTTCCAGATATGGCCCCAACACAGCTGTAAGACTTGGTAAGTCCACTTTCTGGTACTGACTTTTCTAGGTTATGCTTTCAATCAACCTTGATGTCACAGCAGGTTTGGATTGTTGGTATGTGGTATAGGGTCAATAGGGGGTGGCATGGATGGCTCAGGTATGTGTGTTGTCATGGTTTGCATGTATTATTGTACTGATCTTGTTGCCCCACTAGTGACTTTGTTTCAACTCATCCTGAGTTGCAGCATGTGTCATTTGTTACATCATTGATCCAACCTTGTTATCAATCCATTTGGTGGCAATCTATGCCAGTCTGGTGCCTCCAATCACTCCTGTCAACTTCTCTATATTCTCTACAGACAGTGTAATGGGCATAAAACCTGTCTAATTAGTGTGATGGAAATAGGATGTGATTTTGCTATTCCCCATCTGGTGGATACCATGCAGTCTTGTATTGTGCCCAAATGAACCCAGGACTTCCTCCACCTTTTGCACATAGGAGTGGTCCCACCTGCTCATATACCTTATCATAAGAAATAATGCCTGGAGTGCTTTGTCCCATGTTGGAAGAGGTACTTCTTCATTACCCATATCACCTGCTTCATCATTGCTATCCTTGTTCATTTCCTGTTATGGTTGGTTGCCTCTTTGTCCCTCTGCTGCACTGCTTAGGTACTGCCATGGTTATTCTATTTATATTGCTATACACTTCTGTTTCTATGGACATTGCCTTCTAGTCATTTCTCTTGCAATGATTTAGTATTCCCTTAACTCACATTTTCTTATTGGTATCTCTCTGACCTACCCTTGAGTACTTCATTTCACTTTATATACAAGTCCCTTCATGTATGTAGTTTTCTCATGCTTGTTCTATACAATTACATGTTCAACTTGTGTCCTTGACTTGTGGCTTTACTCCCACATCTCTAAGTACATCAACCCCTAAGTCCTCAGTTGTCCCTCCCTTGTCCTAGCTTCTCTGGATGTAGTGCCTCTATGTGAGTGCCTCCTGAAGTCACTGACCACAGATTTTACATTATGTGTAACATTTCCCAAGCTTCCTTTGTGTCCATAACTACCAAAAAAATGTCATTGTTTGTTGCCTCAAAAATGTTGTGTTGTTCCACTGCTGGGTTTAGAATCTCATCAAGATCCATATGGTTTGAATGTTGGAGAACCCTGGTAGCCTCCAAAGCATCCAGGGCCTCAATAATGCATATTTTGACTGCCATCATAATCTGTCCATTGTTGATTTCAGAGGTGTGGATAAGGAATACATTGGGAATTGATGGGTTGACAGATTGTTATGATTCACCCTACAGGGACTACTCTTTTTCCTAATCACTACCAACCCTCCATCTGCCCTATCCTCACTACTGTTGAATACTTAGACATTAGTAAATGTTGTGTGGTAGTACAGTCACAGTATTACATAAGCACTACTTACATCACACCATAGTTTACTTTTAATTCCTTAGTGACTACATAGTATTCTACAAGTGTGTGCCTACTTATCATAGTACAACCAGTGACTACATAGTATTCTACAGTTCTACAACTACTGACACTCCATCCACCCATCAATACCCACAATCCTCTTCACTCCTAGAACCATTATCAAATGTTCTAAACCATCTAAATCCTTCAAAAACCATTACCTGGCTTAGAGACCATCACTTCTCTTCTTTGAAGGATCCCAGAAGGTTCTCACAGTCATTACCACTGAAACTCTGCTTCACTTCCCATAAAGAACCCTAGGAGATTCTCACAGTCATCTCCACCAGAACTCAACTTCTAGAAGCTAGATGCTTCTTTTCACTTCCTTTTGATCCCTATGCTTCTTTACTTCTTTGCTTATTTGCTTTAACCCCATTTGTTTTCTTATCTTTATAAAACCCCATTATCCACATTGGCACATGGTCTGTGCACCCTTCTATTTCAGTATATAAACCCCTTTGCTTTACCTAGAAATCCCAAGCTAGATCTTCTTGACTCCCACCAACTCCCCAGATCATCCCTTAGACCCTTTGGACTTACTCTTGACCTAGTCTCTTATCTTTTGTCATATTACACCTTTAATCTACCAGTCAACCATCATTGCTCTTAAGCTCTTCTCCCACACATACTTCTTAACTAGTGAATAGATCAATCTTTGCTTCCATCTATCTAGAAAGAGTTCTATATTGACATAACCTTTGACCTTCAATCTCACTTGGTAACATGGCAGCCAAGCTTCCTTCTAAGTTGAGTACTTTGAATCCACAAGTGGTGCGCCCCCATGTGTTACACAAGATTTGCAGAACTTGTCCACACCAATGAGTCAATACAAATATTCTTTTCCGCTAGAAGACAATCTGGCACCAAAATGGGTGCTAGACAAGGTTTTAGGCATGACCATCCCGGTCCCTGTGAAGG
>JBBPTY010000553.1:0-16176 GCA_038094335.1 Tylopilus aff. striatulus | reverse complement strand
GTCCGGGTTTTCAAAAGATACAAATACAACAACTTGGACAGTAAGACCGTACTAATTTCTTTTATTGGCAGTGGAACACGTTGAGCTACTCGACATGACCAGTGCTGGCGCAATTGTTGTCAATCTCGAGCTGACCTTGTGATAACATACACCGAGGAAAGTGTGGGTTAGTATATCATAAGAGCCAGTCTGGTGGCCATCGGTCTGAAGGGTAGATGCCCAAACATGTTGTTCTATGGAAACAAAAAGTGCGATGATGCTTTTAAGGTGTCGTCTCGCTAGTCAACTATTGAACCAACAAGACGTGATGATGCTGTGGTTAATCGTTCCGCATTGTTCTTGAGAAGTAGCAACAGAGGAATAGTACCTCTTCACCGTCGTCGCGCGCGTCATTCATCACATCAGCTACCCTTGTATCGTGGACGTCTACAGCCCTCTCTGCTACCAACCCTTTACGGTCCGCATCAGTGTCGGGTATGTCCTGATCTAGTTTCGTCGTTGCGAGTCCCTGTGTACAAGATGAAGGTCGGCGTACTACCGAAAAAGGATGCCCACCTGCACGAGGCGCTGCAAACGCCCTTTGAGGTGTCCATGGACACGGGGTATGGATGAGTCTGAACGCACTCCGGAATTGGGATGCTTTTTATGCCGCTTCCAGAGGCGACCTTTGAGGATGATGGCGTCCGTCCGTGTGTTACTGGGTGGGGGTTCCGTCTGAACATGTGTCTGGACATAGCGTGCTTGTTTACTGCTCTCCGCGACGGGCGGGGTGGGAGGGAGGTGGGACCTGGGTAGCTGCGGAGGATCAGAGGAGATTGCATGTGATAGAAACGGAACTTACTTCAAGGATGGAGCCGAGTAGGCTGTTTGGGGAGGGTGGGAGGGGTATCAGAGCCGGTGAAACGGCCCGGGGAATGGCGCTGTCCTCAGGTTTGGTATCTGCGGCGGGCTGCGGGAATGTTAAGGGATATTGTGGCTGAACACAGGGACGATACGCACGAGAGGGGAAGGCTCAACTTTGGGTAGTGGGGGAGGGGTGTCCGGCGAGGGACGTCGGATGACGTCGGCGTCCCAGATCCATATTCTGAAGTCGCAGCATCCGCCGACGAGATACCGACCGTCAAAGGAGAAGGCGACGCAAGAGACGTCGTTGGCGTGGCGGAGGGGAGGACCGGCGGCCTGACGGGTGTCGAGGTTCCAGACTTGCATGACGATGTGGGGGCCGGCTGTGGCGAGGTAGGTGCCATCAGGGGAGATGGCGATGGAGGTGATAATGTTGGCATGGGACTTCATGGGCTCTCCGACCTGCTCGCCAGTGATGACGTCCCACACACGTATGGTGCCGTCGTCTGCGGCTGTGACAAGCTGACGGCCGTCTGGGGTGTACACGACACATCTCACATCGTTGTCGTGGCCCTCCATGGGACCGACGAGCATCTGGCCGATGTCTGCGTCGCAGATGCGGACTGTTTTGTCATTGGCCACGCTGGCGATCTCAAGACCGTCAGGGGCGTAGGTGAGGGCATAGAGATTGCCATTGTGTGATCTGAAGGGGCCAGCGACCAAATCGCCTGTATCTGTGTCCCATACACGAATCGTATTATCACCGGTGGTGGCGACGCGTCGCCCGTCGGGGGAGAAGGTGACGCACCAGAGGCCAGAAGCATGGCCCTCGATGGGGTCGTAGGCGAGCTGACCGGTGGCTACCCTCCACACGCGGAGGGTGCGATCCTCCGCGACACTGGCGATTTTTTCGCCGTCTGGGGAGACTGCGACGGAGCGTACGACGTCAGTGTGACCGGTCAAGGGATCCCTTGTCTGGAGGCCAGATTCTGCATCCCATATTCGAACGGAGTTGTCCCACGAGGAGCTGACGATGCGACGGTTGTCACGGAAGAATGCGATACATCTGACGGTGTCGGTGTGTCCGACGAGCGTACGCAGCGGTCGGACGTGTTCTGGTCTGCGCAGTCGGCCCGTTGAGGATAACATCAAGGAGGTAGTGAAAAAAAAGTTGTCGACCAGCTACCGAATTTGCCATTTCACTTCCCGCCATCATCATCATGGGCACCGCGTCCGCTCATCGCAGAGGCGTCTGGGAGCCCCTCCCTCTCATCGTCTACGGCTATGCCGTCCACCCCCTCGCACCCTCAAAGCGCGACACCCGTCTGTCCGGCCGACGTCCCATGTCTACCATTACCGAGGCCTCGGACACCGACGTCGGCGGCCACAAAGACGTCGTTTCCCTCGAGGTCGGCGACGAGGTCTACGCCTTCGAGAAATACACCCCCAGGAAGGAGGCCGAGGGCGTCTGGTATCGTGGGTGCGTCCCTCTGTTGAGACGCTGGCGGTCTCCCTGACCCTCGATAGTTATGTCGTGTGTACTGCGCGTCGACCGCCCCCTCTCGCCTGGTCCGATCCCTCCACCTCCGCCCGTCTCAGGACCGATGAGCCCCACCAGGTCTTCATTGGCATCTTCCCCGCGTCTCACATCTACGCTCGTGACGAGCTCTCCGACGCAGAAGGTCGTCTCCCCGATCTTGTCACTTCCCTCGTCAACAACGCCGGCTCGACCGCTGGCCAGCAGCACTCGAATGGGGCTTCACACGTAGCCGAGTATGTCGCGCAGTGGAAGCGTGAACGTGCCAACTCCAGCCCTGAGCATCCCTCCCGTGAACATAGGGACAAGGATGGCCCCGAGGATGAGCGCAAGTCGTTCAAGCTTCCCCCACCCCCGGACCAGGCCAAGTCGTCCCGCGCCGCCGTCACCGTGTACCCTGCCAGCATATACTCTGCCGCACCCTCCGAGGAAGTGCTGAAACCACTCCCACCCAGACCGTCCCTCAAGTCGGGCGATGACACGGCTTCGGGCGCGACACAACCCATCATAGATGAGATTGCGTCTGCGCTGAGGGAATGGCACAGCTTGATGTTTCAGTACTTGGCGCGGAGGCAGTATGCGCTCTTTCATGCCGTGAAATCGCACATCGAGGCATTGCACCTCGGTCGAAGGCAATTGCTCGCGCAGACCCTCAGTGCCGAAGAAACCATGTCACTCAGGCGAGACTGCGTGGCGAGGCTGGTGACCGGGAACATGGTCCAGGAGTTGGACATCATCGTCCGGCATCCAACATGGGGCGCGCTGGTGACCGTCGATGTGGAGGGCGAGGTCGACCCAAGAAGTTGGGTCAGCGCCGTCAGGATGTATGCCATGCAGACTGCGTTGGCGTACATGAACGTACCTGCGGATCATCTCATCATTAAAAACACCCCTGCCGACTATTACACCCCTCCCATCTCTGCGTCGGCACATTCTGCTTTCCCCGATGTCACGCGTCCTCGTAATTCCTCCCGTCTCGTTGGTTCGCTCGCCTCGCCGAATTCTACCAATGGGGTCAGCACTAAACCCACCCCTGCCAAGTTTTATCACATCTTCCTCGACCTCCGCGCGTTCGTCGCCACGTTTTGCGCTCCAGGGGAGGTGGCCGAGTTGTTTTTCTCCATCTACAAACACTCGGATAACCCCCGATTCGTGACGGAAGAATGCTGCGTCGTCCTCAACCACAATGGTGTCCTTGCTCGAGAAGGTGGTTCCACGATGCGTGCCCGGACGCTCTTCACCGACATCGCACAAAGTGATGCACAAGACACGTTATTTCTCGTGTGCCGGATCGTGCGTAATGGGGCGATGAAAATGACCTCAAGCATGAGCTCGGGTGTGCCTGCTGTCGCGGACGGCGCTAGACGCCGACCCTCTGAATCGTCCATCTCCCTCGTCGAGCCACCAGGGATCGGCCGTACTGTCGCAACACCGCTCAATCAGGGATTCGTCGAGACTCCTAATTACCGTCGCCCTTTTGGGTGTGCGGTGCTGGAGCTGTCACAACTGAGCAAGATGGTCGCCGAAGGATCCGACATATCCCCTATGCGCGAGCATACGATGCCAATATACGTCCCAGTTAATGAAGCCCTGTTCTCGATGCTCCATCAAGATATCATTGCTAACAATTCGAAAGAGTATGAGAAATCGCCCAGGTAACGTTTCCTTTCCCTTGGGGCCTCTCCCGAAGCTAACAAATATGTAGGGCGGAGATGCTAGCAATATCCGTCAAGGTTTTCCATGGGGATGCGTCAACGATTATAAGGGAGAACATGTCTCTTCTGCAGGACATCCCGCTTACGCTTCGCCTCGGTTTCCCGGACGTCGTGTTCCCCGGTGACCTTCGCAACGAATTGTACATTAAACTTTGGTCGGGAGAGTTCCCCACCTCTCATCTACAGTCTCCTCGTCTCAGCGTGGTTAACTTTGCTCGGCCTGGGCCGGCTGCTCAAAATGTCCAGGTCACTATCGAGGTTCGGGATTCCTCTGGCTCAACAGTGGAGAATGCTATCTCTCTTGGCGCCAGCGAACCCCCTGTGACGCAATTCCATTCCATCGTATTTGCGCGCAACAATCAGCCGACATATGGCGAACTCATCAAGTTGCAATTGCCTCTTCGGGGTGTACCCGACTGGCATCTTTTCTTCACATTTAGGAACCGTACTGGTAATCGGGCCCTGGGTCCTGAGCGACCGTTTGCATTTGCATTCCAACCGTTATTCCCCGGCCAAGGCGCGTTCTTGGAGGACGGGAGCCATACACTTGTATTGTACAGAGCCGACAGGCTGATCCAGATTACGCCTGACATGTACCTCTCGTCCTCGCCGTGGGTTTTACCCAGTCAACGCCCGGAGCAAGTAACCATTTCCCCTGATCTTCAAAGACTCGCACCTCCCTTGCGCGACACCCTTATCATTCGTTCTTCCCTCTGCTCCACCAAATTCACGCAGAACCCAGTTTTACTCAGCCTTCTCAAGTGGGAACAAATACCGGACAGGGAACTCCTTTCGACCGTCCTCAGCAAGTTCACCTTTGTGGGTGAAGGCGAAATCGTCAAGTTTTTGCGTGACATCTTTGACTCGCTCTTCGCTATCCTTGTATCCCAGATGAACCAGTCTGGAGAGATGGATCATCTCGTGTTTAATGCACTTGTCACTGTCCTCGGGATTGTGCAGGACAGACGGTTCAGCAACTTCCAACCCGTGTTGGACGTTTACATTGAACAACACTTTAACTGCGGTTCTGCGGCCTCTCGTATGCTCAAGTCGATGGATAGGTTGCTGAAGAACCCTACTGGCACGGATACGGCTTCGCCGCTCAGAGCAACGCTCAAAGTATGGCATTATATTTTCAAGTTCATTACTCGTGCACGAGAGTTGCAAAAGTCTTCGGAGCTTGGATCGCCGGGTGGCGCAACCGCCGAACACCTCGAAGCGACATTCAAGAAGGAGGTCCGGACACACCTCATAGAGGTCAATCGCATGATGGCGACGTCCTCCCCACCCTCTATCATCGGCACGCAGACGATCGCATTACAGCACTTTACGTCCATATTACCCGAACTCACCAAAATACTGTCGACCATTGAGCTCGTCACCGTTGCAACCAACTTTGCTAACGCGATCTCCAATGCCAAGGGAAAAATCATCATCTGGCGGCTCATCATGTACTTACAGATCGTCAAAGGGTTCTTGTTCGACGATTCGCAGTCGCGCGCCCTGCTAGTGCAGGCTGTTGTGCTCTGGATCAAGCCATACTTTGGTCGTTACGACGAGTTTACACAGACACAGACAGGGGACCCGGACAGTGCCAAAGATGCGTCGCGTGTTAGTTGGATGGAGTCGGTGCGATTGTGTGTGACCATACTTGCTGTGATGCTGGATAAGCTCCAGCAACAGTTGGTGTCCTCGACAGTGCATGCGGACCGCGCTTTATTCAGACAGGAGCAGGACAACGTAGAGTATTTACTCATGTTGCTGCCCAGGTGAGCCTTGAATGTCGAGACCAAGTCTCAACGGCTGAGTGTCTTTTGTAGGCTGCTCGATTCATATCGCGAGTTCCAAAGTTCGGTTAACCATCGTGCTATCGAGCGCACGAGGATGCCGACGACAGGCAACGCTACTGCACCTATCACATTCCCCGAGTCTTACCCGTTCTCCCTCATGACATCGCCCCTCAACACACCCCGGAGTGTTACCTCCGCACCTACTGAAGAGCAGAACATCTTCAACCCCGGTTTAGGAGAAACTGCTATCGTTTTCCTGGCGCTCATTCTGTCTGCACCGACCAAGCATATATATAATTTTTTGGAGTCAAGCTATGACATTGAGGGCAAGGACAACTTTGCGGCGCTATTGATGCAGTTCTTCAAGGTCGCGACGTCAATTCTGGATAATGACGCGTGGCCCAGCACGTGGCTGAATGTGAACATCTTGGCGCACAAGGTGTTGATCAAGATGATGGATCCGGTCGCGACGCTCTTGAAGGGTATCTTCGTTCCCCCGCCGTCGGATGCCCAGCGGTTCAAGAACGATTTATGGCGCGATGCGTTCCATATGTTGTTTAAACTGCTCTCGTCGGATCAACTTGTCATCGAAGACTTTAACGCACAGGTGTGTGCTTGTGCAGACTGCTTCATTTGTGACTCAATTTGGTGTAGAAACGTCGTGCTGTGTGGCGATTGGGTGGTGATATCCGTGGTGAAGGCGCTGATATTTTGTTGCGTCTCTGGGAGTCTCTTAAGTGGCCCGAGACGCCAGATGGGGAGGCAGCACAAGTTGGAGTGAGCCCTCATTTGGCTCCTCAGACACCATCGCTCACCAATTTGAAGGGCTATCAACCAGTGCTTAGTCCTCTTGTCGGCCAGATTGTGAACCTATGCCTGAGTCACCATGACTCGCTGCGCAACAATGCCGTCGGTATCCTGTTTGGCATGATCATCTCCGAATACCGGCAATTCGGCCACTTTGAGCAGATCGAGAACGAGCTGGTGAAAAAGCTGGATTCGCTCTTCATGTCGCAATCCAAGGGCGATGACATCTCGCGTGCCTTCTTCATTGCACACCTGCGGCAGCTGTTTGACTCAACGCAGGTGGACGAGCCACTGCGGGAGCGTGTGGCGACCTTCTTGGATTGCGTGGATGCATTCCTTAAACTGCTGCTCTCTTTGAGAAGCCTGCCTGAGGGTGAAGAGTTTGCGGATGACCGAGTCATTGCTACGGTGTGTCCATCCTCGAGTACTTACGAGCAGGTGTCTGACGTATTTGATAGCTGAGATTGATGAACTTTATCCGCGAGATCGGCCGAGAAGAGATGTACATCAAATATGTGCATCAACTTGTCAATGTAGGCGGATGCGTCGTTACTTTTTTTATCTTTTTGATGTTGATGGCTCGTCAGACCCATTTGCAATCTCAAAATTACGTCGAAGCAGCACTGACGCTCAAGTTGCACTCAGATCTTCACGAATGGGATCTCTACTCGTTCGTCCCTCCTATGGAGGATCTTGGATTGCCACAGCAATCCCAGTTCCACCGGAAAGAGACCCTTTGTCTCTTGATCCTCGATTACCTTGGTTTGTTTGCTCGTTTTATGGACACATCAGGTGCTGACTCATGTCATCATAGGCAAAGGGAAAGCATACGAGAGCGCCATCGATATATGCAAAGAACTTGCGAAACAGCATGCCGAAGTTACATTCAACTAGTATGATTGACATTTCATACCCGATATTCGATATTGACACGTGCACAGTACCCGTTTGGCGGAAATTCTCAGACATCAGGCCACCTTGCTGGAACATATCATTACTGACCAACGTTATTATCCGGACTATTTCCGCGTGGCATTCTTTGGCGAGTTTCCAGACGCAATCCGTAGTAAACAGTTCATCGTGCGTCTCTTCGCATCGTTCTAACTCGCACCTCGCTTACCCATATCCAGTACCGGGGCTATGAGTGGGAAAAGTATGGCGCATTCTGTGAACGGATGCTCAGCAAGCACCCAGGATCACAACTATTAAAGGCGCCTGGAGACCCGCCTGTGGACGTTCGGTTCGGTACCGACCAATATATTCAAGTGACCGCTGTATCTCCGGAGCCGAATCGTTCGTTGCCAATTTTCACCTGCCCCGACGTACCTCCGGCGATACGGAGCTACTATGAACACAGGTAAGTCGACATCGGTGTATCAGCGACCACCGTTGCTGACCCCCCCGATGCAGTGCTGTCAACGTTTTCAGTAGTACCCGACCCATTTCCAAAAACGATCGTGATGGCAATGAAGAAGTGTGGCTTGAAAAGACATGCTACACGACTGAGCAAGCGTTCCCGACCGTCTTGCGCAGATCCGACGTCACAGAATGGGAAGTCGTTGAGATCTCGCCAGCAGATCACGCATACCATGAAGTTGAACAAAAAACGCGGGAACTCGATTTCCTGTACTTGAGATACTCGGCGCTTGCCAAGACAGCGCAAATCTTCTCCACAAACGCATTGTCGATGACGTTAAACGGTGCCGTGGATCCTCCCGCGGATAGCATTCCCGGGTACCGCGAAGCCTTTTTCAATCCCAATTATATCGCCCGGCACACAGACAGGCAAGAACAGGTCGACCGGCTCCGCACTGTGATTGATGACCACGTACGTCTCCAAAGCTGTCTTCCCAATCTGGGCACCAATAGACTCGTATCATTCTAGGTCCGTGTCATTGACAGCTGCCTCAAGCTACACGGCCAAATCTGTCCACCGGAGATGCTCCATTTCCACCAAACAATGGAGGAGCTCTTCCGGAAAAATTTCCCCGAAGAGATTGGGCGGATAGGTGCGCAGGGTGGGTTCGAGGACGTCCCGCTGCAGTCGTACGCGCGCGTCCCCTACGATCAGGCGTCGTCCGTCACGGAGAGTGCGTCGCTGCAACGCTCGCTGTCGTCGAGCGGGCCATCGTCGAGCGTGCCTGCGCTCGCGCTGAGCACGGCGATACTGCCGCACCCCGTGTCACCCCTCTCGCCTGGCGGTGCAGACGCTGCGTCGCCAGCCAAGCGCACACCACTGCAGCTCCATGCTGCGCACGTCGCACGCCACGGCATCAATGGTGTGACGAGCGGATGGCGCCAGGAGACCATAGGCAGCGAGGCGGACACGGTGTCGCATCGAAACTCAATGATCACCGTCGGAAATGCGCCGTCAATGACAAGCCCCTCGGGTGCATCGATCGTCATGTCCACCGTCGGAAGCTTTAAAGGACGCTTTCCCCGTTTTGGCAGCCTCAGGGCAGGTCGCAAGTAATGGACGCTATGCTGGACAGCTCCTTTTTTTTCTATCATTATGGAAAGAGAAACAATACTATTGTCGTCGTGATAATCTACCGATTAACCGTGTTCGAATGTAGTGTCACGTAGCCCCCCGCCTTTTCTTCTTCTAACATTATCGTCTTTTTCGCGGTACCCTCTCTGTATGTGTCTTTGGAAATCGTGTTTAGATTCATTCATACCCCCTGGCGATATACAAATATACCCTGTTCGAGTGAGACACTATGAAAACGAAAGCGGCGACGGTATGACGCCCATGCGATGCCAGAGACAAGATCACAATTTACAGGAAGGAGTAACCAAAACGGGGAGGCGGTGTGGCGGATATCGATACAGCAGGATGAGGGCAAGTTAGATGATAAGTGAGATAAAAGCAATGGCGACCAGAAAAAAAAGCTAAGCAAGCTGGCCCGCTAGCATCGTACCGTGTTCCTGGAGGGTCTGAAACTCGAACGAGTCAAATGTATATGAAGGCGGTGCGTAAATATCGATAGACTCTGCAGAATCCGATTGGCTATATCCGAAACCCGGTGAATAGATGGGTTCGTGCGGAGATATCAGCATAGCGTCATTGGTAGATTGCGTTACCCAATCAGGTTGGGCCGGTTCTCCAACAAAGGTATCCCGCCCCAGCATGGTCGACGATTCGGCGGTATACAATGGTGACTGAAGGCGGGGCGATACTCCATAGAGAACGTCTGGTTCTGTGTAGTACCTCGACATGATCTCTGTGTCGATGAACAATTGATCCTCCTGAAGTGAAGGTCGACGATGCGTCTCTGGCATCGAATCTGGGGCATACTCGGGAGGAAATTGCACGATAGCGTTGACGGGGGGTACTTGAGGAAGGAACAATGCGTCCAAGACTGGCTCGCGAGATAGATGAGAAGAGGAGTTTGCACCAAACGAAGCGGGGGCAGAAGTGGGTCCTGTGGGGATCTCTGGCGGTAGCGTTGTATTGAGGAATGGAGGAGAGATGTGATCACTAGAGGGATTGATAGTGGATGATGCACAGAGCGACTAGATAAAACGAAGTTAAGTGAAGGGCGACGACTACATCGCCTTACTCACGTATTTTGACAGGATCTTATCCAGTGCATGGGCTAAGAGCTTCCAGTCAAACACTTTGACATCCTTCTCTATCTTGCGTGGCTTTGGGTCCGGAAAATCCATAATACGTTGGAAGAAAGCTTCGAAGCCAGGTCGAGTCTTTGATACGGTAGTGGGGCGGAGGCCCTCTAAATTTCTCCGAATACGATTTTTCTCGTCGACCTCGAAGTCGGCCTCAACAAGGCGCTGCAGCAAATGAATGATGTCAACAGATGTGACGCAGCAAGAGTCCGTCTCCTGGCGGTAGATGCAGGAGATGACGATGTCGTCTGCGTCGTACTCGGCTTGCGAGATCTTTTCAGCAGAAACTATGAGTCTGTTTCCATCCTGCAGACGACGAAAGCGGACAAGTCTACGGCCGGCGTGCAACTCTGACTCTTCCCAGTCGAAGCAAAAGTTATCGAGTGGCGTGGTGATATCGAGGACAACGGCACGGGTAGTGTCTTCCGGCTCCGGGCCCATCTGGCGAGACGCCCGTCTGAGCGCGTGAGAAGGATGGGTATAGGGACGGGAACCCGGGGAAGGACCATACTCCGAGTCAGAAGAGGAAGGGGTCGGTGGTTGACTATACGGGCTATGACGCTTGGAGGATCGATCGGGCCCGTCACCAGAGACGATATGGAGAGAAGGCCGAGGAGGTTGTTTGCTGGCCCTGGGAGGCGCCGAGGGGTGACAGAGAGAGACGGCAGCATCACTAGCGTCTGCCGATATCACGTGAGAGGTGAATAGATGAGAGGCTGCTAGGGGCACTTGCCTGTCTCGCTGTAGACAAAGTCTCCAAAGGTGACGGAGTCGACGACCTTATTTTCCTTGTCGACAGCCTGGATGGTGAGGGGCACCGTTTGAGAGGTGGATTTTTGCTTTGCAAAAGAAGGCGCACGGCCCTTGAGCTGCCAACGACCGGAGCCGGGTGAGTCCATTTCCTGCACCTGGGTTATGACGGCACGTCTTCCGACGACGAGACGAATGTGGATACCAAAGGGAAGATCTGTTTTGCAGGTGAAGTCAACGGAGATGAGGGTGCCCTGGGAGCCCTGTCCTGGGGTGTGGCTCATGACCCAGAGGAGGTCCACGCTGGAGCAAGCGAGGCGGGTGAGGCGGGCGGCGGGATTGCGGGCGGTGAGGTTTTGGCTTGCGGTGGTGAGGGAGGCCATGTGGAGGGGCGGGGAGAGGAGGAGGAGGGGAAGATATGGGGCAGGTTGAAATGGACATGATTTAAATCGGACGGATAAATGTCGATCTCGGAGATACGAAAAAGGAATATTAGAGCAACAATGTGTGTACGTGCTTTGTCATCAACAAAACAAGATCGATGAGATCTCGGAAGAGCTCCTGTCATCTTTACAGATCGTCGGAGGGGGGTTACCAAATTCCTGGATTTCTTCGCTTTGACAGACTCTGCCATCGCGGGGCCTGTACCCCCCACGTGTAAATGTAACCCCCCCAAAGTTATATGGACACACAATTGGTGTGGCGCGCCTCCCACTGACCCCCTCCGTGGTCCGGACCTCCTGTCCCTGCTAATTCGCCTGTCTTGGGCACCCAGAGCCTCCTCACAGGTGGAATATGTTCCTCTGCAGAGAGCTCCCGCTGGCAGCTGGTACAACGATCTACAAACAATCCCCGATAAGAGACAAGAACGCTCTGCCACATCGTGGTCAGTCCACACCATGACAGGACGAACGGTTTCCCCACCATCAGGATTTGGACGGGCACCCGCGGATGCGATAATATCATTTTCGCTATGTGTTGCGACAGCGCTTGAAAAGCTGAATATTCCGATTGCTCATGGGGCAACTTCTACTCTCGTTCATTCCATACAGCATGATCACCAATGAGAATGATGTAGATCCATACCTTTTCCCGCGGTCCAAATGCAGTGACGCTTTCCACGATGAGAGGGTCCTCCAGCTTGCTAAAGATTAACGATATGTACGCAGTCAACACGTCCGGTATGATGAAACAAAGCACAACCGGGCTGGTAAGCGTAGCAGAACCTCCGTGCGCGTTTGCCTTGAGCTCGTCCCGGATCGTCTTGGTCCGCGACCAGATCGCGAGCTTACATTTGGGAATGGTGGCGTCCATTTCACCAGCAGTTGGTTTCGGTTCAACGACGTTTCCTCGGTTAAACTCGCGCACAAACTCGAGCAGCGACTCTGCGCGTAGCGGCGGTGGCTCGTCTTCCGGGTACCCAAACAAAGACGAAGAGCGTGGCGGTGGCGGCACGTAGGGCTGTGGGGAACCAACGGGCGACTGTGGTCGTCTGCAAAAGCTACAAAACTGCGTGTCTGTCAAGCCAAATGTGCATACGTACTTGCGTTTCCTGTTCTCTCTCCGAAAAGGGAGTCCCAGTTCGCTTTGATCCGCGTCTCCACTCGCACGCGCTGCTCGCAAAGCGTCCTGTACACTGTCGCTACGCACTGCCTCCACAAATTCATTTATCGCGCCAAAGTCATGGGTAGGCGTCGAGTTGAACGTGACTGCGAATTCCCGGTCGATGGCCGGGTCAAATGGAGAAGCTGAAGGAGGTCTGAGGAGCAATGTAGGCACATGACGGAGGGCTTGGAGGCGGTTATGAACGTCTGTCAGCGTTTGAATGCGGTCTTGAAGGCTCGGCGAAGGGGCAGCACCCGGTGTCGTGTCTGACGCCATGGGTGTGTAGTAAAGTTCTCGACGGATGTGGCTGTGCAAAATGGCCCAGACTACGCTGCGCCAGTACTAGCCACGTGTGGCGTGGCGCTTAGCTGTGTCTATCAGTATGTAGTTGCATTTGTATAGCACAGCTCATCTTGTTATGTATCCCTGAGCCACCACACATGACAGGCAGCACTCTCTTGCCGTGATGCTCAAACCCAATCGTGGATTTCTCCCCGATGGTTACCTCTTGTAACCCCCCCCCTCCCTCATTCAACTGTTCCTGGCCGCTCTCCATGAGAACTTACCCTAATAAGCAGGAAGGCTCATCGCTTATCATCGATGTCATATCCGTCAAACATTCCTGGTCACATAACGATCATGCCCACCTCGTCACGGTGAGTATATATCCCCGAAAGCATCACAATGTCGTAGGTGTCCAAGTTCCCTTTTATTATTATTATTATTATTATTATTATTCGACCTCCAAACCGTCATTTTTTTTTCTCGCGCGACGTAAAATGCGACCCCAACTGGCGCCGCCGACACGCAGTAGCCGTTATCGTGCCCAATCCCGACCATCGGCAGCGGGCGTACAACGTCGACTCCACGCACCCTGGCGTACCTACGCCACCTGAGCATTTTCTGCATTTGTGTACTCGTCTTATCAGTGCAATCTCCTGGACCCACTGTATGACGTTCTCATCGTGGGCACCGGTACGATGCCCGTTTGGGACCCTTTCGGATCAGTAAACACAGACAAGGCCATGCGCAAATCGAGTACATTAACCGGCGGGGCGTGAAAGCCACATTGCGTGTCGGAAAACAGATCGGATCCGACGACATTGACAAGATCAGCTAGGCGGTTACTTTATGACCGGCGATAGAATCCCGGTCTCTGGCAACTGATCTAATATATGATAAACAACTGGTCGCAAATATATCGACCACTCGCCTGCCAGCGTCACGCTTCCGGCCCACTCGAAACTTGGGAGTGCCGGCAAGTCAAGACAGGATTAGGTTCCGCCAACTAACCAAAAGCGAGATCGAGGTCCGAAAAGCTATATTGCCGGACGTAAACTCTTCAAGGAAATGCCATGATGCATGCAGCACGCCTCAATTCTTCCGAACCCCATCTCTTGGGAATATGTTATGTATGTTTTATGGCAGGCCTAACGACCAGCACTACCTGGCAGGTGTGTATTTCGAGGCGCTATCCGTAATGAGAGCATCTCATCAACCGGAGATCCCCATGTCACAGGGCAAGAACAAAGTTCTGTTAACTGAGAATCATTTCGGGTCTGCTGTGGTACAGTACAGTGAGGCCAGGATACGCACGAGCGAAATACGCGATGAATGGGAAGCTATTTAAAATATTCTTATGCGTGTTTTCTTTTTTCTGTTCGACTCCGGCGGATACTTCCGATGAACACAACTCGACAAGAGGGCGATTCTTCCCGGTGCCGACGCTAGTCCGATACAATACCAATGCTGACGAGGCCACACCACTGTTGTTCCATCTCTCCAAGAAGAAAACATGCTGTTACATCGCCACCCAGGTAAACGCAAAAGCAGTGGGTGCTCTCAAGGTTTTGGTACGCAGCGGAGAATCCGTCACGGCACACTGCTGGCACCTCGAACGTTCTAGTAGTGATCTGCGGCGTTGCACACGTTACACATGTGACTCACGTTTCCCATACGAAAACGTGATCGTACGCGCCATTTCCCGCGACCATGCTTGTAGTCCAAGTGCGGCAAGGACGTCCTTTTCGTGACCTTGCTGGTAATCGCCAGGTCCGAGCCACACGCCAACATCGGTGAATTCTCCGTTGCACGCTTCGCTGAACGTTCCCACGAGCACGCTGTCGTAAAAGTTGGCGAGAGCGGTGGCCTGGGCACCCGACGTGAGTCGCTCCATGAGGTCGTAGGATGCACCGTCTGGCGGGCTTGTACCCGCCGCGACGATCGTAGTGGCGGCGCGGACGAAGTTGGAGTTCGACGACTCGGTGTTGTGGACGTCTGGGTAGAGCGTCATGAGCGTGTTGGCGACCGCCGTGCGCCGTGCGAGCGTCAACGCCTCGCACGCGGCGTGTAACGGAATGGCAGCCATTGGTCGGGGGAGAGGGGATCTCAAGGTGGCTGTCACGTCAACCCAAACCGACCGCTTGGCTCAGGGTGCACCCCCAGAAAATTTCAGCCCACCTTGGTTATTTCCTGTCATCACTGGTCGTCCCTCTCTCCATCGGGGCTGATTTCTGATCGAAAATTTCCCTTCTTCAAATGATCGATTCGCGTCGACACACAAGAGCGCGCTGTGACGGGACTCGCTGACGTTCCATTTGCATTAGCTCTCGCCTACGACTGGTCCGTGACACGACCGACCAACGCGCAGCCGACCCATCAATTCAGGAGATTCGAAAGCGTCAGAGAGCGACCCCCAAACGTTGGTGGCGATTCACCTCCGGCGCGGCGAAGGAGTGTCAAATGACACATCTTATTTATTCTATCAGGCTGACGATACGTTGGAGCTTGGTCGACCAAGACCAGGTACAGCTTACACGAGTAGGTACAAGGCAATTTGATCACCCAGACCCACATACTTCCCGTTGTGGTAAGTCCAGGCCAGAAACGTCAGGAAGCGACCGAACAACGTATCATCACATTATCATGTGGGTTGTGCAAGCATCCCTATGATTCATGTCCGTCTTCCACATCAAGTTGGACACTCTGAAAGCGGCATCTCCAAAGGGATGCGCATACGCTTCCCTGGGAAAACGCACGCGCGATGACGTCTCAAAAATAAAGCTCGTGTCATACATCCTTAGTCCTTGAACCCTGATCACGCGATTCGCTAGCAGCCTCGGACAAGCGGATCAGTTTAACGATCGCTTGCTTCCCTTGAAAAAAAAGGACTCTTTCAGCCACAACAGTCGTCGTCCGGGAAGACACAGAGCCTAGCGAGTCGCGGAGTGTCATTCTGAGCCCCTGAAAGAGGCCGGCCCAGTCCAAGTCCACCCGTATCCTGGATGTTGCCCTGGGTAAACCACCGATGGTAACGATCGCCTTTGACTAATAGTCAGGCTGTGTTCTCCAAGAGGCAAAGTAATTTCCCGTTCATGTGCCCCATTTTCCGGGGGGGTTACCAATTTCAGGCCAATTTGACCGTTTTTCTGATATTCTCTACTGATAAAACGCCGCTCATAATGCCAATCCGGACAGGGCACATCGATGTGATTTTTCTCTC
>JBBPTY010000552.1:0-16195 GCA_038094335.1 Tylopilus aff. striatulus | reverse complement strand
GTCTCTTTTTCGCGTTCGCGCTCTTCTCTCCGACGTTGCTCTCTCTCCCTCTGTTCGCGATCCTTGTCTCGCGGTGGGTCCGGGGAAGGCTGTCTATCCACGGAAGGTTTCGATGGGCCCTCCGGCCCACGTGCCTGCGTTCTCGCACGCAAATCGGCTGTTGAGGGCGTATGATCGGGCATCGGGGGTTTTGGCGCAGGCGGCGCGGGCCGTGTCGCCGTCAACAAGGGACGGGGCGGTGCAGGCCGACCCGACTGCAGCGAGGTCGAGGGCTGCAATATCGCCGGAATTGGCGCACGCGCTGCGGGGCCCTGTGCTGCAGTGGAGATGGTGTGTGCGTGTTGTGTGTGCGAGCTGCTGACCAGCTCTGCCGCGCGTGCCGCGGCAAGGGCGGTGGAAGAACGACCGTTTGGGGAGGCGGTGCTCGAGGTGTCGATGGGTGCACTCTCTTGGCGTTTGGGTCCCGGAGGTCGAGCAGCATCAAGGGGAGAAGGTACTTTTCCGATGGCGGTTCCACCGAGACCTGTGCCGGCGTTGAATCGTGGAGGTGGGGTACCGTCGACTGAGAATGGCGTGAGGGACGAGGCGGCGGAGGGACCAGAGACCGATCGTGCGATGGGAGGCATACCCATGCCCATCTCTTCCATTTCCCGTTTCTGGTGATCAGTGTAGAACTCGAGGACATCAAGGACGGCTTGCGGGTCCTTGGCGTAGTCTTCGCGGGTGATGGCTGATTTCGTGAGCAACTTGCTCCATTGCTCGGGCATACCCTGGACACAAGAGAACACGGACAAGATCAGCCGTCGGATTCAACAGCGCGGACGATTGGAGACGCACGGTGAACGCCCCGGATATAGGATCGAACCCGACATGGACCTTGTGGACGAAATTTGTTGGGTTGCTGACGCCCATTAGAGGGCTCCGGGAGTAGATATCGTCCTGCCAACCGTAGAGTTCTTCGTCATTTTTGAGGGCAAGATGATATCGCTTATCCTTTGTTTCGAGTAGCAGACAATAAGGCTTCAAATCGACCCGTTCGACGTTAGTTACTTCCAGTAACAGGATCACGCTTTGCGCTGGGGAGGACTATGGTGCGAAAAGACCAGGAGATGAGCGAGACAGTGGTTTGAGAGCAGGAGACGACTGTGCGCACCTCGGTCTTGTGTATCGATAGCGTCTCACCCCTCAGCACAAGCCATTTCCTGAGGAACATGAAGCTGGCAAACCCCTCCTCCTTCAAGCTGACCATGCCATTCCGAACGATTTGCGAGTTCATCGATGTGTCCGAATGCCGATTTGGAGATCCGCCTATGCCGGTGTAATCTGAAGCGTAGGACGAGCCGGAGGAAAAAGAGGCGTTGTAGCCTGAGTTCTGTAGAGCGTTGTTGTAGGGCGACGCTGATGCATCGGTTACTCGACGGATGGGAGCCTGAGGGGCGGGCCTGGAAGGTGTCAGGCTGGTCGCGGTCACGTTAAAAGCCATCGTCCATGCAGAGGCTGCTTGTGGACGCGTGGTTCAAGTCTCCAGACGACACCAACTACAAATGGCAACTCGCTTCAGCCCGACGGTCGCTACGCAGCGACCCTTTTTCTTCTTCGCTGCTGATGGCCGGCGACCGCCGCGAGAAAAAAAAGAGATAGCAAGAAAACGAGCGACCTGGAGGAGCGAGAATTCAGACTTGGATCAGCTCTCGGACTCACCCGCCCAACTACATCACTACGGTAACAGCGAATTGGCGTACGGCTAACTTTCAAACAGCTGGGCTCGTCCTTTCGCTATTCTCCAGGCCCATTATCAGTGAGACACAGATGTACGGTGTGGTTTGTTGATGCATGTATTGCTCACCACAATCATCCTCTTACCAGCGAAAAGTGGGACGCTTTTTATATTCTTTGCATCGCCAGTATTTTCGACACACATTTATTTGCACAGGTCAGCCCAGTATGAGTGCCAAAGTCGTCAAGCCAGAGAAAAAAAGAAGCCCATTATCACCGGGCTCGGGCATTCTCTCCCCTTATCATATCTCTGACCGATGACGACTTCTTTTCATCACATCGCAGCCTCTACGAATGCAAGACACCTATATGGGTGTCATAACGTATCGTTGACCACATAATGTGTACCCTGATGCGCGGAATTTCAGTCAAGTATGGCAACAAGGCAGTTGGGTGATATTCAAGGGATCATCATCTATTCTCTCAAGAAAAAAAATATTTCAAAATAGAAGACGGCGGCGACATTGTTTACATGAGCTAGACGCGACGCGCGCAACTATCAGTGAGTGCCTGGACTCCCTCGCCATCCCGCCTCTTTTCTGTGCCTTGCATATTGATGCCTCTATCTACTGAAGTTCTTGTTCAAATGCTGTCGGCATCGAGTTGATCCATCATCTACCATATCGATAGAGAAAGTACTGGTTCAATACCAAGTGCATCGAGGCGCGAATTCCCGAATGTGACAGTCAGCTAAAATCGCTACCTCCAACGTGTGTCGTGCGTCCGGATCCAAGGCCTTCCTGATCGGCTGTGAGCCCAATGACCCAGTAGTTCAAGGAATATCCGTGCCATGATACCAACGGTCTAATTTGGGGGGAAACAGATGGGCTGTTCACTTGGGGGAGTTAGTGAAAATAAGTCAGCGTGACGGTTGTTCACTGGAACAATGAAGGGCGTGACCACGTTTGCATGGCTGGAACCCGGAGAGCCTTTCCTCAGTGTGGGAAATATGCCTGGTCGTCGGAGGCTTATGAGATGCATTCCTTGACGGTGACGGACACGCTTTGAAAAATCCAAAGTGGTAATCTGGGGCGTGAGCAGGCTCGGATGATGAGCGTCAGTTACGGTGTAGTCGGCTAGACTGGGTTTCGCAACAGTCGCTATTCAGCCCGGAGTAAGTGTCAAGCAGGTAAGTGTCGCCAAAGATGACGAGATGAAAGTACGACTAGACGACTCAACGAGACCCAATGACGTATGTGATCGCCAACTCAGATATATTTCCACAGGTGACCAGCACGTGTGGCGGGGTGTATTCGGGATAAAACATTTGCACGCCCTTTTCTTCCCTTCCAAGATGCGAGGCCTCTTTGAAGACGCGACGCGCAGGTACCAGTATCGTGGATTATGTGCTAACTTTCTACGTTCGAACGGAGGGTCAATGGTCACTTGACCCAGGTTGTCTAGACACACCCCGTCTGCTTCGTTTAGACTGGCATTGGCAGTGCCTTCGAGTGGGGACATCACGATTTTTCGAGTTGCTCAAAGGGAGAGCAACCGTAGCGTCTGGTTTTGACGGTGGTGTAGACAAGATGGTCGAGATACGACCAGTTCGCTACAATGCGACTAGAGTCGACATGTATCCGTCCATTGTCCAAGCGCACTTCAGCTGGGTGAAGTTTACCCTTGGCACGGACAAAAGGACCCTGCGCCAGTAACCTGCAGGAATAAGTGAGATTTATTACCGGGAAGACGAGCTGTGCCATTGGAAGGAAAAACCAGAGAATCTACTTCAAGTTCCCGGCTGGCTGCTGCTGACCCTATCCCGAGACGGTTGTACCAGTGGACACCTAGTTTTTTCGTGCAAGATAACGACGACTCGGGATGGGTGGTTGTAGAGGCACAAGGGACCGGTGTTGTAGAACGGGTTAACCGTTACTTTGATGTCGACAAGCAGATGGGTCGCGGCATCAGCCTGAGACCGCAGTCATTCTGTTCCTTCAAGTGTTGAAGTCACTATTGCCATCACGTCCCCCTATGCCTCCAGCACCAGGTTCGCCGTCGAAGGTCAGGTGAACGTTGCAACGTTGAGCTGTCACTCGGAATTATCACCGTTTGGATCTTCATGGCCGCAGTGCCAGGAGAGCGGTGCTCCGGAAAACGTTCAAGAGCTTGATCTACTTTATTCCAATAAATGAATGTCCTGGAGTAATCGTACCGACGTTAGTATTCATGTAAATCTCGTGGACCCAATCTCAGTATCATAATGTGGTGTAATGATGAACGAGGAGCATATACTTTTCGTAACGGAATGAGAGACTACACTGAATGAGTGACTTGAAACACGGTTATATGAGGAAATAAATCGTGAAGGCTTTCAGATTACATTGTTCATCGCTTGTCTCAACCTGTCGAGGTTTTCGGGCTTATCTTTAGGACGGATTTTCAGAATCCCGAGTGAGATATTTTTGAGGAGGTGTGCGAATTTCGGGTGCTGCTTCTCTACGTGACGCTTTAATGCGTCCTTACGAGATAGTCTAAATACATGGCCATCAGCAAAGCTGATCCAAGCGGTGAAGAATGACAGAAAAAGCTCACGGTTTGCATATACCATCAAGGATCTCGCATAGTTTGCACACATAATAGCCTTTGTGATCCTCTGTGTGCCTCTTCCTTCGGCGAGTAGGGACCCAACGTTTGCAAGTCTCGCAGTAGTACTTATTACCTTTCTGTTGAAATTTGGATGTAAGCTGGACGGGATGTACATCACATTACTGGACTTACCACCGTGACACCGGTCTTTATCTTCTCCGTCTTGCGACGATGGTTCGTCGATGGCTGGTTCTCCGGCTCGGCGGCTTGGATGTTCTCCTCCGAGTCCGCCTGAGGAGAAGGGGCATTCACGTTCCAATTTCCCCCTTCAACTGAACCTAGTTCTTGAGGAATCGGTGTCGCCAGGGCGCGCTGAGGGACCTGATACGACGCTGGGGTGTCCAGGAATGGCATAGGGAGTGGCCAGTCAATGTTCGGAGTAGGTACTTGTCCGCAGTGGGTATCACCCTCGAATGGCAAGAAACCAGGGGCAGCACCCGCATATAACGTGTCAGGAAAATGATAGGAGGGGTCCTGTAGATAGGTATTCTGGGCAGGACCGGCAGTGCACATGAGTGGGTTAGGATGAGCAGGGTGTAACGCGGTGTCTTGAACTTGGTAGTCTGAGGCGAAGGACATCCCTATATTACCATACAGACCTGGGGCAAAGAAATTAGGCGATGAGAAGGTAGTGGTTTCTGGGATGATAAAACTCGGTGCTTGGGAATTTGGAAAGAACGACGGAGGGTGCAGTTGTTCAGAGAAAGCGGGAGGTGGAATGGCAGTGGCGAGGGGGAGGCGGTCGAAAGGTGGAGGCGGAGGTGGCAACTCCGGCATCGCGTACTCCTTGGAATGGAAAGGTAAATCGTCAAATGGTTCTCCGAACGACGCGTCTAGAGGAGATTGGTTGTCTTGGAGCGCGTTCTGGCGCGACTCCAGCGAGGGATCGATGATAAAATCAGAGAACATGACTGAGATAAGGACGAGGAAGGAATACAGTTATCTCTAAGAAGGAAATGGGTTTAAGAGGATAGGGACGTGGAAGAATAAGATATATAGCAAAGCTGCAGAATAGAATTAACATCAACAAACGCTCTTTGGTGGAAGGACAAACTCCGAATGCTAAAGCGCGTTGACGCGTAATATTCAGTGTGAGCCAGGATCGCGGGTGGGCTACCACCACCAAAAGTCTTTGAAATCCAGGCGCATCGCGTGGCTGAAAAAAAAATGAAATACCATTTTCCACAATAGACCCGAATATGTGGACCCATAGTAGCTCATAACGCACACGGTTAGGAAGAAAGCAACGATGTTGCTTATATAAACTCAATTACCGTCTTTTTTCTTCTGTTGACAGGTTTCTGGACCGCGTGCGAGAAGTAAAGCTGCCAATGTGGAATGGCCTTGAAAATACATCCATGGATCGCTTGACAGCGGTGTTTCCCTTCTCCGGATGGACATAAGAATCGAATAAAGCAAGCCAACCGGTCAACTACCTCCCCGAAGGATGGAAGTTGTAGGGGGGCCAAGGCTTACACTGCTGACTCGCAGACCGGGAGAACGACATTTCGGAATAGTTGTAATGTCCAAAATCCAAGACAGTCACACTGTTGTGAGCTTTCAGGCTTCGGTATCCTGCCCAATTTTCGAAGTCATATTCGGACGAGCAGAAGCGAGAGCTGATAAGTGGCGGTGGAATCCGTAAAAAAAAACTGGAGCTACCAACATGCATATATTTTCTGTCGCATCCTCGACGCTGGTACAATTTACGGTTGGACCCCCTCCACAATACATAAGATCAAACCGGTGCTTTGACCAGACCAATCCAAAATGTCACTCACCCATGTCAACGCCGGGTATGGCCTGGAGCTGTTCCACAAGTCCTGCCAAAGCATCGAAGGCCAGAGAAAAGCAGAATAATCGGTGGGTTGGTTGCCATACACTGCGCCAAAAAGCTAAGCATTTGTTTTCTTTGAACCAGACGACATACGGAAACAAGCGTGGACGTTGTCGGGACCTTTTCCGGTGGCGGAATGTGCACTGGATGGACCTAGCGTCGGTTCCAGAAAATCGCAGCAACTCCCTGCTTTCTCCGAAGATAGCTGATCGGATTGATGAAGGGCGTATCGGCACCAGTGAACGGTTTTGAAAAATATTTCGTGTCGATGGAAGTCGTGGTGGGAGACGATTTAAGGACAGAGGCGTGCTCGCCCAACCCCAAAGCTGCAGTTTTCTTACCTATGAACAATGTCCAGTATGTCTCGGATTTTTGGTGCAATAAAAAACAGTGAGACATCCTACTAGCAACTCGGCTAGCAACGTGCCAACGTCGACCGCCTCTTTGTCAGCATCCGAAGTCCGACGTGCAGATCTCCGCGTCTCGGTGGCTCACGGCAATCAATGAAAGGACCCAGCTTGAAAACGCCTTCAACTTGCACTTTTGGATACGATACACCGTGCGTTCGAGCTGGACGAGATTTTCTCCAACATCTTTATATATCTTGATTTTGGTTTTGATCAACGTCCTTATTACTTGAGCTGCTTTGATTGATTCAGGTCCTGCCAGGTCCTGCCCGCCGAAGCGTCCTACTACTCATTATACCGAATAAGATGATTTTTACAGGTCCTGGTAACACCTTACTTATCGCTACACGGAGTTATAATCATTCTGCCGATTACTGGCGCAGACCGTGTGGAATACCCTTCGAAGTTACACTCGACGTGTTTGATACATAGAAAACTCCGCAGGTGGACACGAATTCAGCACTCCCTTAGCGACCCTGCCTCTCCCTTCCTTAAATCACCTCAATATCTTATTCGAGTATGCCGAATTTTCTCAAGCTTCCTTAAACTCATTTCCGAAGTTCTCGCCGAATATCAGGAGGCCTTCCTTTCAAGTTCTGGATCAATCTGGCCAATATGCGCCGAACTACATGTATCACTGGAAAAATATCACTGCAGTGACCAGCGGCATCTAAAGGATCTTTCCTACATGCGTTAACCAAGCTCAACTTCATACCAACCCCTTCCTGGACCCCTCCCCTTCTCCAATCGGAACGTTTTCACTCACATCCTACCCTCCTACTTGATTTCGCTCTCCTACGGCCATACATGGCACTCCGTCAACTTCCCGTGCTGAAACTCAGCAGTGACAGTAGCGTCTGCCTAGCGGTCAACCACCATGTCACCCTTGGATCTGCACGGTCTTATTTGCGATCTCTTTGCACACCGGAGCTAGCGTTCGCAGTACGGCATTACGTTCGTGGGTCTCGTACAGATTTGGCAACCATGCACCACCCCGTGCGACATTAGGCTCCGCCCCGACACACAGGACGACGCGCAGGTAGCGCCAGCGGAAGCACCTGAGAACCTCCATGGTGGTGAGACGATCTCATATAATCTCAACCTCGATTTCCAGGACGCCGCCATCGAGTTGAACTTTGACATGGCCATCCGCGCTTTCTTGTATGGTATTGTCACTCCATGCCCTACGTCGCTACATGGTATCCAAAAGTGGGTGAACACGAGTATCGAAGTGATGGATGAATACCAGGAACGGTGGTGCGAGGTAGTATAAGTAGCAGTGACGCCTGTAGATGGGCCTGGAGATGGCATCTTGACGATAATCGGAGAGTTGGGTCCCAATAAATCTATTTTGGTGACTATGTACCTGCAGAGGACCGAGCACGAGCACAAGTCGATTCGTCCCAGCCAAGGTCTGACGTGGATAATAGAGTTCGGTCTTCTGAGATCATTCGCATTCTCTTACCATTCATTACATGGAGTTCAGAAATAGTTTGGTGACCACCTAGATAGACAGTACGTTCTGGAGTCGGTCTCCCTCGCAGCGCCGCATGGTACATGCATATATTACGAGACGTTAAGATATTCTCTTCGGAGAATGAAGCCAGGCTGAGGATTCGTCTTCTCACTCGTAAAGCACCTGACAATGTCGTTGAGTTCTATTACCCAACGAAGAGACAAAACAAGCATACCAGAGGGACGACGACAGCATCTAGCCCCCTCTCCGATTCGGCGTCGCTCGACGTCGTCTGAATTGCGACCGAACGGTTGCGTGCAGGTTCTGGAGACGTTAGGGTGATGTCCACTTTCTGTAGACACACACAGTGGATCGACGTTGCGTGCGCTTGAACGTTTGAACGAAAGAAGACGTACGTGTATGCATTCCTTGGTGGCGACAGACACGCTCTGGAGCCCAGAGGCTGTAATTTGGAGCGTAAGCGAGTTTGAGTGCTGAGCGTCTGTCACAGTCGTGCAGACGGCGGGTTTCCCGACGGTCGGGTCCCCGAGATCCGTCCCGGGGCTGAACGGTGGAGGTGGCGTGCAGATAGAGGGAGGCACGAACCCCATCGTTTCCGTGTCGCATTTCTGCTGGTCGAGAACGGCCTGCGGGCTCATGGTATAGTCTTCATAGCGGATAGCAGAATTCCTGAGCAACTTGCGCCATGGCTCGGGCATTCCCTGGAAACGCGAGCACAGCATCAGCCATCCACGTAGACGATCGAAAACAGAAACCGACAAGAACGCACAGTATACATGCCAGAGACGGTGTCGAACCCGATGTGCACGTTGTGCACAAAGTTCCAGGGGTTGCTGACGCCAAGTGTGAGCGGGCTCCGGGAATAAATGTCGTCCTGCCAACCATAGAGCTCCTCGTCATTGTTGAGCACGAGGTAGTACCGCTTGTCTTTGGTTTCGAGCGACAGACAGTGTACCTTTGACGCCACGCGTTCGAGGTGAGTAATGTCCTGCAATGAAATCACGCTCTGCGCTGGGGCGTACTGTGACAGCGGATGAGCGCGCGCGCGACGCAAAGCAGTGCGGGGGCAGTGCACACCTCCGTCTTGTGTATGGTAAGTGTGTCCTCCTTCAGGACGAGCCATTTCCGGAAAAAGATGAAGCTAGCAAAGCCCTCCTTCTTCACGCGGACCATGCCATGCCGGATAACCTGAGAATCCATGTTGAACGTGTCTGGATGCTTGAGCCACATGGGTTTGGAGATGGCGTGGAGGTACGATGTAAGGTGTAGCGGAGGGCGCCGTCTCTCGTTGGGCAGAGACCTGAGGAATGGCAGTTTTGGTGGAGGTCGGGCTGCGAATCTTCCATGTCCCGTCCCGAGATTAAAAGCAACCGCGACTAAGCGCAAAAGGCAACCCAAGGCGGTTCAGGCACCATGACTCACGAGGGACGATGACGGCTGCCGCGATAAAAGGGAAAAAAAAGAAAAAACCTCATGAGAGCAGGCTGTCAAGGCAACGAGAGAACGGGATGAGTAGGATTGGGCGAGGTTCAACTTCGCTCAACTTCAACTCCGACCGATTAACGGTACATGTACTGGTCAACTCGGATGCATCACCGCAATAACTAGCTACAGTACGAGAAGATGTATCCGGGACGAAAACATTCGCACATCCATGCCTCCCCTTCCGAGGTGCGTGGAGCACTCCCTGATGAAACGCGCGGGTACCATGGACCGTGTGACCGAGATATTGGCGATGGGAGTCACCCGTGGCCCATCATCGATTCTTTGTTGCTCTACAGTGATAATTCCAAACAGTGAGGCCCGGGTCACATACACCAGAAAACAACACTTGCTTGTACGTGAATCGCTTCTTCGTGTGCGCAAATTCACCGAGCTTGTGTCCGATCATGTCTTGCGTGACCGTCACTGGGACATAGTCCTTGCCGTTGTGCACCATAAACCGGACACTTGAAGGGATTGAGCAACGAGGAGAAACCTTGGACAAGCTGCGTTTACCCGACAAAGTTGGGCAGGATCGTGCATGCGCGTGCATTTGTGCGAATGGGGACGTTATCCTCCAACGCTTGTTTCAAGTTTGAAAATGCCACAAAGTATGGTCCTAGGCCACATTCAGAAGTTGGCCTCCGTTTACAGAAAAGCGACGCACCTTTCCAAGCAGACCTGCCTGAACGCAGGACGAGTGATGGTTGCATCAAAACCGGATTTTGCCAGAGGCAAATAAACTATTTATTTTTGTTTTGTTGCCTTGCTTAGCTAACCCTCCGGCCCGCACCCGGTACACCATCGCCCCTGATTAGCGGGGAGTAAGTACACTAGGACATACAGTTCCATCTCTGAAAGAATCCAGCGTATCCATCGAAAAGGCTATTCAACTATAAGTTATCCCACATCGCTTGTCGCACCACCTCAAAGAGCTACTGCCCCACCGACATTGGCACTGAGCGCAGGCTGCGTCAGTATCACAATGAGGTAGTTTAAATAAAGCCCTCGTACTAATCATGCATCCCATCATTGACGGTTGGAATGCGCTGGTGAAAAAGAGCCATGTCTGTGGTCTTCTATCAACCTTCAAAACCGCAGCTCGGGCTGGGAGAGAGTCCCTCGCGTAGATACATCATGCTGTGATGATGGTATCGCGGCGGAATGTGTAGGTGATCTTAACAGAGATGTGGTTGACAATGTGCCAGACGCCCCCCATCTGTACCGCTTTTCTTTCTTGGTGTCCTTCGACGGTAAAGACGGCACCAGCATACCCCCCATGCCATATTGACTCTGCAAAGCACCAAAGGCTGCTTCATAGTTCTTTTGTGGGGATGCCAGTACGTGCATGGTAGAGTTGGGATCAGGAAAAGTAGTTTGTTGGTTGGTCATGATGGAATTCGTATTGATGAACAACACGGAGCTGGGATGGTGTCGTTTCGATAACTCGGTGAGTTAGTGATGTGTAACATGCAACTCTGCGGGCTTTATGACCTATCGCTCAGCGGCTTACGCCGAAAGGTTTCGTGGGCAGTGACACTGCCTGCGATCGAGTCATGACTGGCAATACGCAGCAATCGATTTGGGGGACTTCAATCTCGGACCCGGGTCAGCGTTAGTTTATTTCCTTTAATATGGAAGGGAAACAAAAGCACATGGCACTGCTGGGTGAACGAGTCAGACGCACAAACTGTGGGATCTCTCCGTTAATTTGAAACTCCAGAGCAGGTCTGGTGACCTGAAGTTCCCAAACGTGTCATTTAAGCGCCTACCATAACACTCTTGAAGACGGGATCATGGAAAAGCTAAATAGCGTTCCCATCTCGATGGTATCAAAGTGTTCGTAGAGAAAATGTTGTATCAATAATGCTGAGTAGAGACCACGACAGCTACTGACGATGAGTCGGCGTCGGTACCGAAACGGGTGGAGGAAGAAGTCCAAAATGACTCGATGCTGACTTGAATCCATCGCAGCGGCGTGGTCATTTCTATGATCGCAACTGAGAAATATATCCGGAAACCTTGAGGGGAGTCGATGCAGTGACCATGCCAACGGGAGTCATACACTGTCACCTAAGTGACACCGCTTATGTCGCTAGTTAGTAATGACGGGAACCGTTTTAACGTTACTAACTAGGCGGGACTTAATGATAAGTGAATCACGTAATAAGAGCAAGTGTAGAATCGGCGTCATGCCAATGAGGGCTGGGAAGCGTCTTTAGGAGACCCGAATGCAAAGCCGGGAGGGAAATCGTATGGCCCAACTATGATAGTTCGTTCGGTGTTGATATTCCCGTGGACCTTGCACCCACCTCGATTGCGTTGTCTCCATCTCACAATATACTCTGCACGCTGCCATATCGTCATAGATTCTCTTTCCATCACCTCCCATTCCTCGGCGTCTCGAGAGTGCTGCAGAACGACGACACGGATGTCACGAATACCTTGTTTCTCCAAGTATTCCCTTGCACTAGCCATCACCACAACATTGGCAAGTAAGACGACATATTGGAGATTAGGACTCCCCATGACGATCGTCATGAGTGTATTTCCAACACTGCCTCGGGGCCAGAATCGGATGGACAGGTGGGTCAATCGGGGTGGTAGTTCAATGCCGAGCGAAGGGGTCCAGAATGCCCAGTTATTTGCGACATCAAGATGAGTGACGTTAGAAAAGACAGGCATACAGTGTAATTCGGGATCTGGGAGAGTTGCAAGTTGAATGGACATGAGGTTGATGGAGAGGAATGTGAGTGGGAGAGAAGAGAGTAAGTTGATGATACTCGCGGTATCAGGATATGGGGCTGTGAAGAAGGCAAGAGTGTTTAACCTTGAGCATGCGGTCAGAATTTGGGTAGCCAGGGTGGCAGGGACAGACGGGCGGATGCAGAGCTGCCTGACATGCGATCGTGCGAACTCGGGTGGACGATGATTGACGATGGCACTGTAAAACTGGCAGGCGTGCTTAGCTCCACGGAGCACTACTGTCTTGTACATAAAAGGCTCGATCCTGAGCAGAGGGAGACGTGATCCCGTCATGGGACATGTGCGCTGAACGGACTCACCAGGCTTTTACACGGGCTGCGACAAGCACCAGACGAAAAGCAGTGCCCCTGTATGCCCGAGCAGCCAGAAGGAATAACTCCCTCTCTATTTCTGGGGGAAAGATAGGCTGTACATCTGGGAGCGGGTTATCTTGCGGTGACATGATCGGTTTCGTAGCATGTCTTCGGATTTTGCCGAAGCTAACGGCCTTACATTTTGACTCCTTTCGATTCCGTCGTCTCGTGCCTGGCTTTACGATAACGATAACTAGGATCATCGCGATTCGTACTCATCGTAAAGCGCTGGACCATGCTGCCTTCAGCATACCTGCCCACTATAAAATACTGCGGAGCGTCTAAACTCTTCCCACTATTTCAGAGTGCTCAACCAGCGGTCATAGGTACCTCCCGTCGAGAATGCGGATCTGTCTGGAAAGACAGTCGCCGTCGTCGATGCCGACACAGACATAGGGACACAAGCTGCCAAACATTCCACGTGCATGAATCCTGCAAGGCTCGTTGTCGCATATCGCAGCAAGAGCAAAGGTGAGGCAGCCGTCTATGGATCATTTGTTTCATCCATCGGTACTCATATCATCAAAGAAATTGAGACCGAAACTAGCTTCAAGTTGTCTGAAGTGTGGAGGATTCTTCTCGACAGCTTTGATTCCGTGACCAGTTTCATGGACAGGCATCAGTGGGAATATGACCGCCAAGACATATTGGCTATGAACGTCTCTGTACTTTCGTTGGTACGAACAAACTGACGATGGCTTAGAACAGGGGTCAGCGTATCTGCCTACGACGACTTTGAGCATGTGCTGAGCACAGCCGAAGTCTTCAGGTAGACCATGCTACCACAGCGCTCTTGCGGTCGTTGCTCTTCCCTCGTCCGGTAGACAGGAGAAATTCATCCGCCCCAGTCACGACGCTGAGCGGACAAAAGCCAGCTATTATATCAGGGATGATCTATTAGCCGAAGTCTCCTACGCTTTGTGGCGTATATAAGCCGGTCTAGTGACTACTATTCCTACAGTTTCGTCATACCATGTCACTAAACGTGAGCTCTTGTCCTTCATACCATTCATACCTATTTGGTTTTCTCTCGATAGGTGACCCCTGAATGTTTTGTTACAAGAAAGCGTTTGCACCCTTAACCGTGATGCGGTCAACTGGGCGATTTCTATTCTAACCTGAGACGCAACATGACAGTCGAACTTCCTCATGGATACATTTCTGGCTTTGTCCTCTGAGAAAGACGGCCGCCAGCTCGTATGCGCACCCTATCTGGAGGCGAGACAAGGAAGGCACCATGAAACAAAGCTATGTCAGTAATCCCTCGGCCGACGAACCGTCTGATTTCCTCCTCAGCGAGGAAGGGAAATATTGCATACAATCTCTGGGTAAGTGTGCCTTTTTTAAATTGTTCGCAGCATATAAAATAACACACGTTCGCGCAGACTCGGATGAGAAGCCATAGAGATGTTGACGGAGCAGGTACCTCAGCTACAGTCGATTGTTTCACGGTACCACCTCTCAAGGCGTGCTGGATCCTCTGTATCCTCGCATTACCTTGTGTTGTGTATGCAGGAGACTTGTCTCGTCTCATATTGTGCGCTCTATGACCCATGGATTCATGAAACCGTGTCCGTCAGTAAATCCCCTTTGCGTGCGCGCAAAAAGCCATACTAGTCCTAGGAGTCATGCAGGGCTGCCAAGTCACTCCGACTAGCTACCTACAGCCCGAATGCCCCGATTGCGCACAACTAGCACGTTAGCGAATCCCACAACTAATCGCATTCGTCGTACTTCAAACACAAAACTCGCGACACGCTACTACCTTAGCCTACACATATACGTAAAGATCTTCCAATTTCTTTTTTTTTCACTTTTTTTTCGAGAGCTTTTCATCGAGGGGCCATGAGCACTTGTTAGGTCTTCGGGCGCTGGGTGGCGGAGCGTTCATCAACCGACGCGGTCAAACGTCCACTTAGTGTTATTCTGCCCAGTGTGAGGGACGAGCAGAATCTGTCATGAATGCATGTAAGCAATGTCCGAATCGGAGCGATCAGGCAAGATGGCATATATCGTACATCTTCCCGTTCAATGCCATTAGGAAGTTCCCAGACACGATCTGCTTCGGGGTTTTGGAGACTGGGAAAACTCAGTGTAAGCGGGTTTGGAAGGAAACAATAAATGGGAAGAAGTACGGACTAGTACATCCCGCTGTCGACTTTGACGACCGTCCAGATGGTCTCTTCGTCGGACCCGACAAGCAAGTCGCTCTGAAAAGAAAAAAAAAGAAGTGATGAGCTGCTGCGTTGAGGCATCCTAGAGGACATACATCAGGGCCTTCGGGATTCGCATAGGTTCCGGGGCGAAACGTGTTCTCGATTGTGATTTGGTTTCCACCATCGCCAACGTTCGTGATTATCCACTGCGAATGAAATGCATGTCAAGTTTGTGGTCCAGTACAAAGAGCAGCACTGACCCTATCGTACTTGTTCCAATAGCGCGCATACTGCGCAACGATGGGTCCGTGAGGAATACCGTCGCGGAGTGCGGCTACCATCCTATTGTATTCGCCATTCCGGATCTTGTAGACACCATCGCCGATGAGACGGTTCATTGTCAGTAGAGTTCGAGATGTTGTACTGTGTGTTGATGCCCATTCGACCTAGCGTGGCCCCGCATTTATGCGTTTGCGAGGTCTGGCTAACTGTCCAAAGTGGAAACTTGCGCCCTGCGAGTGCTGTGGAGTTAAGTTGGCCGCGACATGCATAATGATGCATTCCGAGCAGGAGGCGAGATAACCGTTGAATTGACGAGACGTCTTCCGAGCAGGAAGCGAGATCACAGGGTCACTTGACTGACGAGACATCTTCCAGCCTGGTCAGGTGTTAACGTTGAACACCCTGGGACACATTTATCCCTAGGTTTTACGTACTCTGTGAAGATCACGTTCTCGGTGCGCCACTTCGAAGGTCTAGAGTCCATACCGTGGGAGCTCGCGAAAGAACAAGCCCAATGGTTTAGCGCTTTAGCAGTGGCCGATGCTAGGGTAATCTAGCCGGTGGGAGCAAACCCCATACTATTGTTTCACTGGTGTTGCACTAGATCCTCTGTTTATCCTTGCAATCCATACTCTACCTTGCTTTGTGTGTGCAAAGGGCTTGTCTCGTCTTACAGCATGGGCTCTATGACCCGTCATTTCATGAGGCCGTGTCCATCAGCAATTCCCTTTTGTATATGAAGCAAAAGCCACTAGTATTAGGGGTCATGCAGGGGTGCCGAGTGACCCCGACTATGTACCTACCAGGCCTTGTGGAGCCTAAACGTCCTGAACCGTTACGCGCAACTGGCGCATCACCACATCTCACAGCTATTCACATTCGTCGTACTTCAAACACAAAACTCGCGATACGCTACTACCTTAGCTTATACAGAGACGTCGAGATTTTCCAATTTCTTTTGACTTTATTCAAGAACCTTTCATCGAGGGAGCATGAGCACTTCTTAGGTCTTGGGAGCTGAGTGGCAGAGCATTCATGCACCGAGGCGGTTGAACGTCCACTTGGTGTTT
>JBBPTY010000551.1:0-16198 GCA_038094335.1 Tylopilus aff. striatulus | reverse complement strand
ATGTAAGACGTACTAACCCCATCCCAGAGACCGAAAGATGGAAGTGCATCTGGGCCAAGATATCATTTCGCTTCCACCCTAAATGTTGGTGCACGTTGTTGTATGACGTCGAGCCAGCATTCTGACTTCTTTTAGGTATATTTGAGACTTAGAGCAGTGGAAAGCGAACATGTGTTTACAGTAAGTACGTGAGTTGGAATACTGGGTCGATGTCATACCACGTGCGCCAACACTAAGCCCTAAATTACTGAGTGGTGGATGTGGTACGCGACGTCGTTGAACGACTTCTGGGGCCGGCGGTGGCACCAATTCTTCCGCCACACGTTCCTCCTCCTAGGTTACCCGCTTTCCTCCGTCCTGGTTGCAATGTGGTGTGTCGGTTTGTTTTATTCTGTAGAGATATGCATTGAGTGGGATATGTGGCCACATCAGTCTTGATGTCTGACGTCTTACTGTATGATCCAGATTGCCCAGCATCATACCACAAACAACGCACTCAACTCGAACTCAGAAATCGACGTTCACGACTCAATATAGCAACACTCCTCACCGACGGCTCACTAACACCCGCCTTCCTGAATTACGTAGCGGCGACAAGATAATCTCAATCACTCGGTGACGTTTACAAAACCCGCATACATAATTGACTCCTCACGGATCCCATACAACCCATGACCCTACAATAAGTTAATCCCACGACACATGCATCAAACAACACATTCATTAGCGCCCAGACTACTCATTAACGGAAAAAAGGCAACCCAGGGAGGCGCCAAAGGGGATTAGTGCGCCATACGGATGCCCTCAATACAAATTTAACATTGACACCATCAGACGCATCTGTCACACAAGCCTCTTCCTCCCCTACATCCACTTTCGGGCCACCCTCCTCATTCCCTCCATACCTGGCTGATGGCCTGCGCAAGCGGACTGTCCGAGTAAATGATATCTATCGAAATCGTAAGCAGGACCCCATCACGTCAGATATTACCATGGTGGCTGAACTGCTAGCAGGAATGATGGGCCATTGGGGTATTCACAAGGTCGGGGTCGCAGTTAGGCCGGGGGCCCTTCTACCTAGATTCGTTATATCCTACATAGAGTATGCATCCCGAAACAGGACAAAATGTATTTAAAAAAAGATGGTGTAAGACCTCGAGATTGTGCTTGGTCGCTAAGTCGCCAGGTTGGCTCCTGGCCTGGGTTGGAGAAGGGACTGGTACGCAAATATTTATGTAAACTACAGCACGGGAAGCTCCGAAGTGAAGCACATTGCATCCGCTCTCGGGTGGGGCCGTCATTCGATCCATCATGCCATCATGTGCATGATTCACGGCTGGTTCACTATCCTCTGGGGAGTAGTTCACCATGCTTTATTGCCTCTACCCGGAGTGATAGGCACCTCAAGTTTGGTAGGCCCTTCTTCAAACTTCAACCTGGGTTCCCTTTAACGATATAGCTTACTTAGTGGGTGGGTCGCCCATGGGCCATGGTCATCTGCTTCTTTGTCGTTAGATATTTATTATCATCATTTCTCAGGAGTTAGTACCAATGACCTCGCCGCACCGCCGAGTCACTGCTCAAAGCCCAACAAATGTCAAACTACAGGGTCCTCTGAGTCAGTCGAAGCCAAGAAGGCGTTGTTCTTATCACGAAGTAATATTACAAAAATACAAAGACAGTCTACTCAGTGGTGAGGGTCACTGTGTCCGAGTCCGCTCACCCTTCCCAAAACCGCTCACTAATCCCATTCTGCGAAACTGAAGGCCGAAGAGACTGAGCCGTCTTGTCGGGACTCCAAAGAACGGCCACCATTGCAGAACGGCTCGAGCGTTATCTGTATCATTTACAATAAGTCGATTGAAAGTGAATGAGGCGAGGTTTCGGGAGTCCTCACGGGGGTTCCATAATCGCCATTAGCAAGAGACCAAGTGAGCCCAGAGGGGACAGACGAATTCGATGCCGATGGAGCAAAAATCCTTGGGAACGCAGTGAAAATCCATCTACTGTTGTAGGACTGACTCTACTCACCAGTATTCACCAGCAGTGCATGATCCTACCGCAGTCCATGCGACCGGATTGAAGCCACCGCGGAGTTTAGCTCCCTGTGTTCAACAGCAGTTGAGTCTCGGAGATATCAAGTCTACAATGGGACACGTACAGCAGCGATCTCCGAGACACTAGCATATCCACCTTCACTTTCGCATGTGGGTCCGTCGTTTGCGAGGGTGAACTGGTTCCCCATTGTACCGACATTTTTCAAAGTCCACTATAGACGAGCCTTGCTGAGCGCGTTCAAAGGGTTATATAGTGAAGACGTACCACCTGGTCGAGGGAGGTGCTATTAGGGCAACCCACGATGACGTTGGTCAGTCCATCCTCGATCAAGGTCACAACATCGTTGGGAAATTGAGCACTGAAGATCTTGTATTGGCCGTTTGTGAAGAGAGTCATAGTGTAAAAGGCGGGGGCACTCGAGGCAGTACGGTTCCGGACTGCTGCCAGATGGGTTTTTTATACCCTGCAGGGACAAAGCTTGTCAGCACGTAAATAAGTTGAGTGCATGAACACCAAGGTTGGCCGCCAATCGAGTAGCCGATCTGGTGTAGGGCTTGCTGTGTGATGTCCCTGCTTTTGCAATCTCTCCTTTTGCAATCTCCCCAGGTACCGAACAAAGATCATTTCGTTCCCACTAGTGAGTCAGTACTGGTATTGCAACAAAGCGCCGCTATTTCTTCCTAGTGAATCACTTAGTTTGCAGTGCGCTGACACATGAGAGTCGGTTTTCCAAGAGTCGTGCTCATCACTCATTGTACACTGGTACTTAATCGAGGAAAGGTGCAAGTGTCATGCCAGCATGTTATGGCGCATCCACAATCAAATTATTAGGTCATCATGATGGCAGCTAGGGCGTGTCACACAGCCTAAGACAAAGCATCAGATTATCCTGTTTGAAGAGTCCCGGGAGCTCAACGCTTCACACTTTCACTTCATGTAAAGCTTCTTAGCATCATCCCGGATCCAACAACATTGGTGCACACCGCGGGACATGTGCGGCCGGTATGACGTACATTTTACAGGTCGATATCCATGTGGCACAGCTATGAAGGAACATCAGTGTGGCGGACTCACAAACATTGCAGACACGACACGACACAGCACGTCATCCCTATGATGACCCATTGGTGGTCGAACCATTCAAACATTGGGTATGTATTGAGTGCCACAGAAGCTATGCAGACACGAGGCTGAATATTACCTTGCTTGGCAAGGTCTCTGTTGTGGTTGTAATTTGTGAGAAAGTGCAGCCCCTATCCACTTTTGACAACAAGTATTGCGTAAATAACAACTATTCCGCAAACACCGGTTGAAATGGCTAATTATAGTTAGTTCAACTTTGATGGATAGATGACACATGCCAAGCAAGGTATTAGCTGATGCAGCTGGCATTCCTGAGTATTGTAGACCATGCAATTATGCAAACTTTTTTGCTGGCTGAATGTTCCATTAAATTGTGTGCATCATTGGTTGGGAGTGTTGGGACCGGACAAGACAAAGCAATGGATTTGATGCAGCTAAGATATGGGAAAAGAAGGTGGATGACAACCATATGAACTGTCTACTGATTGGTTTATATCCCCCACAATGGAATGCTGACTGAAATATGTGAAAATCATTATGATGTATGTGATGCAAGAACATGTTGCTGAGTGGGAATGAAGTACCCCCAACTTTGGCTTTCAAGTCCAAGTCCAAGTCTGACTTGCAAGCAAATGCAAGTGTATGGGAGAAGATCTGCAAACACACACTTAGCTAGTGATGTTAAGGGCCTGGCCTCAGGCCCTATATAGGCCAGGCCAGGCCCAAGCCCTAAATGGTACAGGGCCTAGGGCCTGGCCTGGGGTTCTGCCAGGCCAGGGCCCCCATCAAGCCAGGCCCAAGCCAGGGCTTTCAAGCCAGGCCAGGCCCTTAACATCACTACACTCAGTGAAAGACTCCATTCAGATTTTGAATAGAGGAGGTTCAAGCTCCCCTGACTATCACCCTTTGGCAGTATCCATGACTGAGAGTGATTAATTTGGTCACCATTGCATCCTCCTGAGTCCTTGCCAGTGATAGACTCACGGTCAGTTATAGAAGGAGGAAACATAGAGGTGGCCGCTTACTCCGGCGTGATTGCCAACTCCGCGTAAAAACTGCCTGTGCCTGCTATGTATAGTTCAGTCGATGGGAGGTGATATATGTCTTGAGTCCCGACATGTCTGGTTTCATCTGCAATGACTGACAACCTGAGCATCGCGTCAGCTTATCTAGCGCAAGGTACATACCAGCGACTCCCCGGATCCGCAGCCAACCGACGCTCAGTACTCTGACAGTCATGGTTTCAAGCACATCCTACCACTCGGCGGGGGTGGGCATTGCAACCCATGACGGCCGTGACATATGTTTACATTCGTCTTAGAAAATACTGGAGGGTATATCCAACGTCCTTCGTCCTTATTACATTCGTCCCTGTATTGTTGGGGAATATCTGTGCGTTTGTTGGGATCTGCGCGTGCTGGATGATCATAATGCCATTCAGAGTATCATGCACTCTCCACTTTCTCCTTCCCTCGCTCCTCGCCATGTACAACGCTGTTTGCAGGGGTCATATCGGGGTCGTCAGGCGCATCACCTTCCTTGGGCGAGTCTTTCACGCCTGCCTCCAGTTCTAGAGGTGTCTCGGTGTCGCCAGCCCGGACGATCTTGCGTTCCAGCGAGTACTCTCGCAAGAAAAAGGTCAAGATCAGCGAGAAGCCAGCTACCGGCGTCGACATAATCCATATCATGCCAATCGCATCAGACCATGCTTGCAATACGGTGTTGCGTAGCGCGATGTCCTGTGGACATTCGTGGGTTAGTGTTACTCGAACCGATAAATGGAGTGGCTGCCTCTCACAGGAATCAGGTGAATCGCACCAACGCTATCGTTGAGGTCGGCAGCGGTACTACCACCAGAGAAATTGGGGATTTTTGAGAGTTTCTGAGAGAGAACACTCGAGATGATGGCCTCGCCCACGGCAACACCCACAGCACCTCCAACCGTGCTAAGAAAGTTACAAGCAATACATCAGTGAAGTGCAGCGGCCTCAGGAGCATGGGCGAGCTTACCGAAGGAACATGAACCCGCTAGAAGCAGTCGCCATATCCTTTAGTGGCATCGCCGCTTGCAAACCCACTAGTGGCACTTGGAACAAACAGCCAATACCAATCGCTGCAATCAGCGGGAACACCTCTTGCACAGCGCTACAGACTGTGAGTATAGCGACAAGCGCCGGGTGACTAAAAATACGTACAGGCTAGAAGTATAGTTCAGCATAATCATCAGGCCCATGCCAACCGTCATAATGGTAAATGCCACCCAAATAATTGGACGATATTTTCCCGTCTTTGATAGGATAAATCCAGCTACGACAGACGTCAAGGCAGTCCCGAGTGAGAATGTGAGCATCCTGTGTATACAACGTGAGTCAACAGAAAGAGAAGGCGAGTTATGAGACATACTTGACACCAGAGTCGGTAGCCGAAGCTCCCAGGACTAACGGAAAGTCAGTTTCTATTAGAACAATAAAGAGGAGGAGGATATCGACCTTGGTAAAACAAAGGCAAGTAGCTGTGGGACAAAGTTTTAGCGGAGGCGCTTAGTATTTCACCTTGTCACTTACTATGCCGTTGCAAAGAAGACGAGAGCATGCAGGAAAACAGTGATGAGAATCAAGCCAGTAGTGCGAGTCTGACATTCCGTTATCCACAACTCAAGACCAGACGGCGTGACAACACACCTTGAACAGACGTGCAGGGAGAATCGCAGAGCGTTTCGTGTACATTTCATTGATTCCACCAGCGACGAGCAGCGTAATTCCAACTACAAGCAGTGCGATTGTTTGCGCGCTTGACCCTGGGATCGCGTCATTAGCCATTTTTACCACAAAATGAAGAGCGGCGAGTGTCGTTTACATGATGTCTGACTAAAGTCAAAGCCGACCAGCAAGCACACGACGCCACCGACGAGGCAAAAAAGTCCGACGAAATCGAGTTCTGCAAACTGTTCCCGAAGTGGGCGCTTCGGATGGGGGTTGAGATTCAGGAAAGTGAAGAGAATGCCTGCCGCAACGCCACCAGTGGGTCTGCAAACCGCTGTTAGCAAGGATGCGAGTACCTAGTCAAACAACGTGGCCGCACAGGTTAATAAAGAAACACCATCTCCAAGAGACATGTTCTGCAAATGCCTTTATGGGGCGTAAGCTGCTAGTAAGACGATGATAGGTGTGCAACTTACACCCCCAAGAAGCGGACCGACGACACTATTGAGGTCATGAACAAACGTCCCAAGGTTATAATAAGAAAAGACCTCACCTTGCAACTCCATATGTAGTACCAATTAAACCACCATATCGACCTCGACTAAAGCAGGATCAGTAAAATAACATTGTACGTCGGTGTCCCCTGACGCACTCTTTCAGTGGTACGATGTCGGAAATCGTAATAATCACGAGTTGTATGATTCCACCACCTCCGATGCCTTGGATGGCTCGACACACAATCAACCAAACCATATTTTGGGCTGCTCCACACATCGCAGAACCGAACTAAGGAGAAAATAAGTACATATGAGACGGGGAGTGAAAGCACGCACCAAAAATATGACAATGGATGAGTAAAGAATTGGCTTGCGCCCTGTGTGAATTAGAGATGAATATTTGGAGAGGACAATGGATGATGTGGCGTTTATCTTACCGAACATGTTGGACAGCTTCCCATACAGGGGGCCGAAGGCACCTGCAGCTAGCAAGTACGCACTGAGAAGATTGTGCGTTAAACAAACCTATGTAAAACATGATGAGGTGAGCACAACGCGCACCTTCCGACCCAACTGTAGCTGTTTCCACCTCCGAGCTTGGCCACAATCGTCGGGAGTGCAGTTGCAACGATCGTCTGTCCATTGGTCAGTGCCTGCCTCATTAGCGCTTGCACGCTTTAAGTTTCAAGCTCACTTGGTCAAGCGCTGCCAAGAACATCGTACACATCAAGCCGAAGAATACAATACCTAGTCGGTTTTTGGGCAAGACATGCTCTTCTTGGTCTTTCCATGCTGCTCCTGGTCGTGACTTTTCGACTGGCGCCTTTTCATGCTGCGCCGTGGTGGTCATAATGTGCGCAAGATAAGCCTAGGTGTTTTGGCGGGAACGCTCGACACTGATTAGTGTGGAAACGGGAGAGAGACCGGGTGGTGCTGCGACATGGATTGAGAATGTATATATATAACGGACTGGGATACATCAGCTCGATGTCCCAGAATTACCCATTGGTGGTCTCACGGCTACCGCGTGCGACTGGTCGGAACTCCATTGCGTGTTCCCGCCGGGCACTAAATTCAGCTTTCGTGCATGGACAGCGGCACAGAATTTCACATGTTCCTGACGTATAAGCTAGTTTACAATGTCTCGGGTCAGCATAATTAGATGTCCCGATGCGTTCCACGAGGGTTTCGAAGGACAATCGCTTACTCAGGTGCTCGCAGAGAGTTCTGGCACGAGTTATTTGATGCAGGATTGCATAAAGCGCGGACTCCATGAATCTTCACAGAGCCACTAGTGCTCTATGTGAGTTGACACTGCCTATACTAACGTCGATCCCATAGACTTGCAGTACTAAGCCCGTCGAGGAGCGGTTGTAGCCTGTTGCCGCACATTTTAAACGAGAATGATGTCTTCAAGTGATCGGCGATAACTTACCTCGTAGCATGAGACTCTACGTAAGTACACCCCTGTCGAGTTGCCAGGAGTGGGGCTCAGGCACCCGACTCAGACCATGCAGCCAATCAGATTGTCTTATGACGCGGTCAAGATGACAAATCTCTTCTTGTGCGTCCGTTCTGAGTCGGACGACAACTCGATGACGAATAAATCATTATGCAGCCTTGTAAGTACAGACCGCTCCGGAGGTTGGTGGGCAAGGCGACTCGACCTCTGTTGCTAGGGGTGAGGGAGAAGGCCAAACGCAGGTGATAATCGGCTATTTCTTTGGTCAAAAAACTCAAAGGACTCATACCTTTCTCGGGTTCTTCCTTGAGTGGACCAATCTTTTTAAATGCTAACCGACGCCAACAATTGATCACGTTTCCCTGCTTGGACGATGAGAGGTAGGTATGGACGATCACTCAATAAGCATTGACAAACTCTAAAACTGAATGAACGGGGAACTGGGTTGCAGTTCAAACCTGAATATGTGCTCATTGAAACGTATTGCCACCGGTGAATAGTACAACTTAAGTATCACTGTCAGAGCAGGCTCACCTTGACTGGACTCAGCGTACCTGTATGCATCAGCATGATAGAGTATGTCCGCGTCTTTTCCATACAAGATACGAACCGCTGGTGCCTGCTGGTTCATTACAGGGTCACATCTGTCCTGACTCTCTAGACTCGGCCGACGTTGGGACCCTGCTCGGGACGACCTGCCGAGGCTTACGACAGGCGCTTGGACACCTCCGCGCCCCGCGCCTCCGTGGTTGCACCAACTCCGAGTCGAATATGAACGCCAAGAGACACCAAGTTCGTCGCAATCCAAACTCCGCTCTCCGTTCAACCACTCCGGCCACGTTCGGCACACGACAAAAATGCGTCATGGACCCTGCGTATTCGCTAAAGTAGGTCGTCTTCTGGGTCCACGGCACAGCGAATGTTGACCGCCGCACGTGGTGATCCCGGTCTGTACTCAGCCTTCTGTGAACGCTTCGGCCTCCCTTCGGCACGCCATGACTCCACACCGCGACCCTGCGCGGATCAACCGCATCTGGTCCTTGATCCGTAGCCGCTTATGTTCCTACTAGGAGGACCGTCGTCTTCTGCAAGGCCCACCGTGACATAGAACCTCATGGCGGCTCGCCGCGACATGTGGCCGCCCCAATCTACACTCTCCGCCCCTCGGCGCAGCAGCAACCGCAACCCTGCCACGCGTTTCGACCGTGTCCTTACCAAGCCAGCACCTTTTTTTTTTTTGGGGGGGGGGGACACGCTAATCTGAGACGGCGAGGTTGGTTGTCAACATCACCGCATCCTGCGTCTCACGCTCGCTCAGACTAAAACAGCTCACCCGGGCCGTTATCGCTCGCCGCGCCAACCAAGATTGCCCATATAGATTCGCGATTATCGATGTGACGGCGAATCTGGGGGGATACCCTTTGTAAGGCCTATTATGCAGGCGCGATATGAGGCGATGCATGACTGTAGATACATACATGAGTAGAGTGGTCTCTCATAATCCATGTCCCCTGGTCTAGATGGTGACCAGACCTCGAATGGATGCACCGGTTGATAGACGTCATTCTGTTGGACCTCCAACCCCGCTCTGGCAATGTGGTAGCCAACCCACCGATTTAGACTGATTTAGAGGCAGCGTTTCGTGATAAAATTATCTGTCGGTAAATCCCACAACAATTTGCATGCGGCCCTCCATGTGCCAGATCCAAAAGGAACATGCATCACGGGATCATGGCCAATACCCTACACACGATCAACCTGTGCAGCCATTCCGTGACTTAGGCGGGGGCAGCCAACATCGGACACTGAGTGGTGTTTATCAGATAACACAGTGATGCCACGGCCTTCCGTCATGCATTCATGGTCCGATTGGGATTTAATTTCCATCTGATGTCATTTCATGTGCTATTCTACATACGTCATACACTCTTCACATGTCATTAGCATTCCATCGCAGGGATATAAACCTCCAGTAGACAGCTCGTACAGAAGTCGTCCACCCCCTTCCTTTATGTCTTAGTTCCGTCGAATACGTCCCTTCATCTCGCCTGGCAGCTCAGGTATATACTCGCGACGTCATTACGATGGGGGTACGCGTTCAGTTGCCATCGGCTATTCCAGATCGTGGTCTTGTATAACTGATGTCATCTGTTCGAGAAGCGTATGCGACCGCACGCTAAAGCCCCATATGCACTGCTCGGTCAACCCACTAGGCATCGCATGCATGAGCCAAAGCTTCTCTTTGCGACGTGGCATGACCAGTTTTGAAAATCATGAAGAGAGAACCAACGGACCACACGCACCCAATGACATGTCCCACGAATGAAGACCAGCCCATCATTATCGTCCGAGCCCTCGATGTTACGGCCGGAGCGCCACCAAGAAAGACATCATCCTGTAAACGCCTCACAAGCAGTCCATCGATCGTCCGCCACATCGAACAGTTGGCACAGGCTCATCCTGCGTCACAGAAGTATCCAATATGCTGTGCGACCCTCTGGCCTAAAGCACTCCACGGGTCGCATACCACCCTCATGCCTACCTCGCCCGTCCGACGCTTCCCGCTGGTTCACCGAGTGTTCATAAGCACGCCAAAAGGTAAGAATGCAGTGTCCTCGAGGTGATTATAACGAGGGAATCGCCGGGAGCCGGATAATTGCGTTAGGAGTACGAAACCAAGGTTTTCAATACGCATCCCACCCGTCATATCCACCGTTATAGAGAAGTTCCAGTGCGAAGGCGGGGATTGAGGCGGGGGCGGAGAGATGTGAACAAAACAGCTTTAGCGTGGGTAGACGGGGCGCGTGCGATCATATGTCGCGGGAACACCTCGTATACCACGCTAGACTAGACAAGAAACAACAATGGGAAGACGATGTGGGTTTCGAGGGAAAGGATGCAATCAAGCCATGCAATGCGATACCTGCATAGGCTTCTTTTCGAGGTGTCGACGAGGACGCAGGTCAGAACAATTGTTTGAGAAGAATGGCTGGTCTTCTCGGTACGGGCTAGTGGGGCACCCAGGATAGTTCTTACCGTAGCGTGAACAGCTTCAAGGAGAAGTGCAGGGCAGCACTACAGCAGCTGCCACAGCCCTCACAGGACTAGCGCAGTGTCGAAATTGCGCCGGGGAAGTAGACACTGACCATGCGGGATCCGCGAGGCGACCGATTGCTCGTCCGTATGCGGGAAACGAACGTGAGTGGTACATGGCGCACACAAGTTGCGATGATGACGTCGGCGGCAGTAGGATAAAAACTCCGAGGTGAAATACGGGTCAGGTACATCAACAAGCGACCAGCATGCGGGAGTACAATGCCAGTGAAGTTATGGAACGTTCGAAAAATGAAGGCAAAATGAGCTGATGATTGGTTTCGCACGAAGGCCAAGCGGTCGGCTAGATGTGATGGTGGCTGGTACAGGGCATGCGGCGCTCCGAGGTATGATGAGATCCGAACACCGGAACATGATACCATGTCTGCTGTGGAGCTTGAACGACGAAAGGAGACACGACTACAGGATTTGGGTGAACATTGTATGCTGTGCAGATCAACGGCACGACGAGTAGTTAAAAAACCGAACGATTACCATGCGCCAGTGGAGCCCTTGGGTCCAGATCTTCTTTAACGCTCGACAGAACCAAATTTTTACCAAATTACGATCGTTTTTGATTGACGCCGCCGAGTTTCACGTCCTGCCGGGATGCAGCCTGGCCAGGCTGATGAAAAAAGACCTACATTTGGGATGCGAGCACATTAAAAGGAAATTGAAGATGAAACGTTGGTCTCCAAGGCGGACGCACGCAAAGGGCGTGCTAGGTCTTCTGGTATGTCGCCGCAGAGGTTACGTGGATCACGCCATCCCGCCAACGACCGCGAAACGGAATGGTGCCTGGTTGGTGATGAAAAAATGGATCAGAAAAAGTGGATTCAAACAAGTAGACACCAGGTTACCGAGCCTGACGTACATAAGCGATTCCGAACATGTGTTTTTCACTCAATTTCTCGGGTCTGTTGGAACGCTTATGGAGACCACATGTAGCCTTCGGGATCAAAGAGCAACATACATAACGAGAATTGTTTTGGGGTAGCCACATGTCCGGTCGGCGTGTCTCTTCTAGCCGACGGCGCTTGCCACACTGAGAAAGCTTTGAATTTGTCAAATCAAGCTGCATGCCCCGTCGAACGTAAATTGAACGCACGCGCACATCAGTCCTGTGATTGCTAGCGACACACGACGAGCGATTGAGGCATCCAAGCCGACAGCCAATTTACGCAGATTGGGAATCCCACGATATCGTCTGTTCACACACCTGGCGATCGTCCAACGTCCAATAGTCAAGACTGACTTGCTATCTGTCATAGTGTTCATTTCCAAAATTTGTCTTCCCCTATTCGATCGTTGATTCACCTCGGAATTCGCTTCCCAGTCACAACTAGGTCGTTTCATTTCGTTCCAGTCTTCGCAAGGGTAGCATACAACTCGTAAGATCCGTTCCCATCTGTCTTTCTTTGCATCTACAGCATCCTTGGTTGGTTCGACATGCCCTGTGAAGTCCAAGGGTCGTTCGATGCCGAAATCAGAAGTGGCCCTGCGTACATGCGGGTGGGAGGGATGAACGTAGACTGCAGTGAATCGGTTGCTGAAAAGATGGCAAGACTTGAGCTTCAGGAAGAACGGTGTTCACCAAAGTTGCCTGTCCACAAGAGGATTTCAAGCGTTCATGGCAATTTCCACGAACATCGCCCAAGATTCCGGTAGTCTCTGTCATCGAAACATGTCGGAAATATGTGTCCAGTGATGGCGGAGCGTGGATGCTGGACGCAAACCGCCACATCCGCCGCAACTACCGTGCCAGTTCTCGCTGCGCCCCTGCCAACTATATATATGTACCGCACATCGAGTCGCTCGTATGCAGGCCACAGTACGTATCATGATGGCGCAAATACCACGAACGAATAGTATATACACCTGGATGACAATCGATGAACAAAAAGTGCAACGCTAACGAGACGGGTGCTCACATACACGAGTCCGAGTCGGTATCAGACCACTTCGTGGGTAACTTTCGGTTCACTTCCAGTCGCAGTCATGCCCTGCGATGGCGCAGGTTGAGCATCGACGGGTTTCATATCGGCGCCCTTCTTGGCCTGTTCCTTCTTCAATCGTTCGTCAAAGTCATCGTGGTTGAACGACGAGTCGCAACAACTTGCGCAGCACCCTCGAGGGCCGCCACAGCAACGCACATCGGCACCAAAGGGATCTACGTATTAAAGAAGCAACAGTTTTTGAGGAGTGGCATCGACATGTGGAGATCCGAAACGCACGAAGGATGCACCAGCTCTCTAGAGCCGCGATCGTGCAGAGGCCTGGACAAAGGACGGTGAGAAAATGAGGGCTTGGATGAATTGATGACCACCAACCACAACAGCCCGCAGCACCAGCGTCAACAGCTTGGGACATTCTGATGCACGTTCAATGGCAAGCGGAGCTGCAAAAATGTAAGCGCGCGCAAATTCGAATTAAACCAATTGAAGTCTACTAGCCCCGTTCGCTAGTGACAGAGGTAACAGTATGAGGCACAAGCGTCCCATTACATAGGATTATCATTGCAGTCCCTGCTCTCTTAGAAGTAGTCCACCGTGAATTCAGCGTGTGCCAGTGTGCACTATTGTACTTTACTCATTTGCTGAGTCCCTTACCGCGTGGGACTTGCCCACTGGAATAGTGCAGTATATTTCCAAGCAAGAGCTTGCATTCAAATTTTCTTTTGATTATCTACGTATTGTATTTGTGGTCATGACTCATGAGCATGCTCCGGGACGGACCAGTGACTCCATCTAGCCGAGCCAGATCAACCAAATCAAAGTGTTCGAGGCTGTCGGTCACGAATTTGATGCCCGCGCTGATGCCCGCCAGATGAGATGCAAAATATATGTCGGTTCGGACTATGTACTAGCGCACAGAGTTGTTCAAACGATCGTGCAAAACAGTCAGTCACTCGTCCCTGTACACACACATTGACTCACTGACTTAGTTAACTCCTGCCACCCTTCCCTAGCCCCATCAGCTGCTAATCTGAGTAAAGTGAAAGGGTTTGCACTGGGAAACAGTTCGAGTGTGATCTAGATTAATGCAGAGTCCAGACGAACGAGGCTATCAGGAAGCTCTTACTAGGATAACGTCTTTGCCCTCGGAAAGGGGCTACATAAGCGCATAGGGAACGTCTCGGACAGGCCATTTTTTGACGGGGAAAATATCCTCGAGATGGCTAGAGCATCGTCGCAAGGTAGCACCATTCAGTAGCATTGGCCAGCAGTGCACGTTTCCGAGTCTACAGCGGTCCACACACGGAGTAGTGCAACCGTAAAGTTGAGCTCTCATTTATTATCGGCTTGAGTCTCTCGGAATACTAGGTTCCGGTATACAACGGAACGCTTCAACTGTGATGCTCCCGTCTGAGACGCCAGCACAAGCATCGTCAGCAGTCGTCGAGTTACTGGTGAGTGTAAACATGTCCCCATTGCTCCCGACATTCACCAAGTTCTAGCTAACACTCGGCATTGATTGAGCGCGTTGTTTACCGAGTCAGTGAAATAGATGCATTACCCTATTGATGTTGGCACTGTAGTAGCCAGCGGTCGGCGTATCGCTGATTAAATCCACGCCCTGACCGAGGTATCGAACACTAAACCTGTATTCTGTTTGCGAAGATACAATGATGCTTTAGATCGAGTTAATGGAGCGAGGGCCCTGAGTCGGGATTTATGCCTCACAGAGTTGACGAAGAATGTGAACGTCTAGGTAGGCAGCCCTACAGCAGGTTAACGCGAGCGCTAACACGTATCGAGCAAATGGCATTGAAGAGAATGATGCGAAGAACGTGTGCATGACATGTGGAATGATGTACAGCGTTTTTCAGCAATGTGCCGTCCATGAGGAGTACAAAAGAGCGCCATGCCAACGCGGCAGAAGAGAAGCGAAGTCTTCCAATTGTGTTGATACATTAGGTCCAGTAGCGCCCAGGAAGTTCATTGTGAACCTTCCACCTTGTACGTTGTCAATATTGGCCAGATCGCGAAATTCCGCTAGCATGTCAGTACCAGTGTTCCGGTAAACGTGATCGCCGGCGGTCGTATCTTTGGAGAAGATTCTGCAAGGGAAAAAATACTCACCTTCTCACGCTCGGGTGACCTAATGCGAAAAGCGAAATCTATCGATGCATTTATTGGATTGATCACGAATGTTGCCGAACCGTCATACCTACCCCAAACATTTTTGCCGACATCTAGGAATTCTCAGATGCTGTGACCCATGTTCACTGCGACCTACATGACCGGCGCACTAGAATAAAATAGTCACAATCGACGCCAATTAGGTAAAACGGCGATTAAAAGAGTGGGAAAGTACTAGGAGGATGCACGGCCCTCGCCATATATGCGTATGGGGCAAGTGCGGGTCAGTTGTGGGCATCACGCTTTCAATAGCGAGAGAAAAAAAGGTCAGAGTAGATGAATGGAGTTCATAAAATTGGTAGGCCACGAGTTAGATCTTGCATCGTCGTGTTCGATCGTTCAAATCGATTCGAGTAAACTGGGTTTCATACCTTATGCACATCCAAGATGTATCGCAGCACTCGCGGTCCGCTGGGACCTGCTCATATAGATGACTTGCATTCCAATTCAATGCGTAATGCTGGATCAGAACCGTTGCTCCGTGCATGGGATCATGAAGTGGTCAACATCTTTCTCTCTGCCATATATGGGTCAAGGTCACTCGCACCGGGCAGCTCGAGACAAGTGTCCACCCAGGCCAGCGCCCATGCACCATTTCCAACCTTGGTACCGCCGAGGATCCGCCGATGAGTAACATGTTCCCAGCGATGCTTCGTCGGCTGAGTGTCCGCCCGGTCTACTCGAGAAGAAAAATATTAGACTTCCGTAATACCAATAGAAGCAAGTTCCGGACGCACAATGCACGAGGCCTGTATGGGGCTCGTAAACGCCCAACGGAAGGTCGTCGTCGTCGGTCTTTTTCACCAGTCCCGCGCCCCCTTCGCCGTCCACGTCCATCACGCCATTCACTTCTTCCTTTTCTTTCCCCTTTCCAGAGCTAGGATTGCCTTCTAGGATACCCCCACATGCAGTCCGCGCTTCCTGCCTCATCTTGGCCCATTCAACATTCATCTCGTGAACCCGCCTGGCCGCTTCCGACATCCAATTCTCATCTGTGAGGCCCTCCCGGGTCAACATACTTTTTCTGACAGCACTATGGGGTCCGTCACTGAACGGACCCCATCCGGAGCCACCGAACAGCGTCGTTGGCCCACCGGCACGATATACGCCTTGACTGGTTCCAGAGAACATCTGACTTGGTGCAGACATGGCGGGGAGATT
>JBBPTY010000550.1:0-16222 GCA_038094335.1 Tylopilus aff. striatulus | reverse complement strand
TTTCCAGGATAGCCTGACCGAATAACATACGTTAGAACCAAATATGAATGTATATCACTTTTCCAGCGGGCATGATATTTAAAGTGACGCTTCTGTGGGAGTGAAACGGGAAATGTATCTTCTCTTCCGAGCAGCATCCACTACTCCGGGGCATCAATTAGATAATATCAATCAAGCGGCCATCACGCGCACGCACCATAGTGACATGCACGGAATCCGCTGCACCTGACCCGACTCATGAATAGAAAGCGGAATCAACCGAGAGTACCCCATTTTTATAGGTAATATTTCATAATGAGCCTCGTGACCGTTCGCGTTGTTCCAGACCAGACCAGACACGACGTATCATAAGTCCGCATTGTTACTGTGTAAATTTTGGTTGGCGTACTGAGTACACGGTGTCATGTGGTGCCAATGAGAGCAGTTCTCGACACCGGCGTCACTTCACACCGTGCGTGTGGTCGACCTCTACTACCCTGTCTACCCACAACCAGAATAGTATTCGAACTGCCAAAAGTGGGATCTAAAATTGTACACCGACATCAGGTTCAAATAAAGGGAGCATCGGTATAATCTTTTTCTCTCTAATTCCGTCTATTCCGTCTAATTTTGGCTAATTAGGCCTAGCTTATCCGCTTAGCGGCAAAATTAGACGCAATAAGACACTGCCCTTGTTACTGATGGACAACACGACGAACAAAGAACTGGCCGCTGATGGCGCGAGCTCCGAGCACTGGCAGTTCGCGAAAGCACCAACTAAAAAAAGATCCAATGTAGTGTCCCATGACCGGTAGCTCCCCTCACGCGGAGTACGTCCAGCACGCGTACGCTGCCAGTGGATGCCGGCTTACTCAACACTGCCATCGTAATCTCCTCCACCTTGACCGCGATCGGTGTCTCGGCCGCAACTCTCTTGTACGCTGCAATTTTGTCCGGGTTCCGCATGAGCAACAGGGCACTAAACAGCTGCTGTAATCGAGCGACGATTTGCAACGCCCGCGTCATCTTGTTCTCTTCCGATAACACCGAAGGGGGCGGAAGCGATGAGGCACGTTTTACAGTCAGTCTACCAAACGGCAAGGGGACACGGGTTGTGAACCTAGATGTTCGTTTCTTCGCGACAGCATGTGGAACACCAATGGGGGACCGTGGCTCGCCTACTACGGAGGACTGATCCTCACTGTCTGCCTCGGGTATCATCTAGACTACATTCCCCACGGGACATTGGCTGAGGAGAAAATCGACCCATGGGTGGACAAGGTATAAAGGATTGAACTGAGAAAGATCTTCTTTAGTACATTGGTCTGCGCACGAAAGACATTGTCCTGCAGCCTAGACAGCTATAGACCCAAGCTTGAAGACGATGCAAGCAACATGAAGATGAGCTTCTCCATCTCGCTGGGGGCGTCGACACGTGAGGCGTTGCTTGAATACGGTTTATATACCAATTAGAAGGTAGCTATTGAAATTTGAAATTCCGGACTTCCCAGTTGAGGCAAGAATGCTCGCGTCTCCCGAGCTCGTCGGCAGCTGAGTCAATAGACCCCCCCGTACATGACCGGCAAGGACGTGGAAAATATTCCGAATAGGGAATGGGCTGCATCCTCGACGAAGTTAGACACAACATTTTCCCGGATGTCATCCAGGCCAGGTCACATTGCCGTCAAAGCCTGCGCCGAAACTCTGGTTGCTTCCGCCATCTCGACGATGATCTCCAGTGAATCCTTGTGGTCGGGAATACTGAGGTTCATGTACAACTCCCAGTCCTTGGTATAGAACCGAACCACCTTGGATGTATGATACTCCTGGGAATGTCCACGCCCGCGTGTTCCAGATACTCTTCGTCAGGTCTACGCGCCGTGACGGAGAGAGAACGTCGAATAGAAATACGATCGTCGAATCAAAACACCGATACCACTTGAACATGTAAGCAACTAAGAGCTTCTTGGAGTACGAAGTGATCAGCTCTGTTGATACAGCACGTATCACTCCAGGCCCATTTCAACCCGGTGTCCTGCACGATGTTGCAGAACATCTTGAGCTATTCGTGTGTTGGAGATCATGCACCCAGGCGCGCATGACCAGCTCAAACAGAGGCTCATTGTTCTCCCACTTGTGTAAGAACATCCCATAACGATAGTTTTCCGCAACGTTACGTCGGATGCGGACCTAGACGATGTGAGTTGTCATGGACGAGACCAGCTGGTAGAAAATCGGGTGTTGATGAGCACTCGCAGCAAGTCCCGAATGGCATCTTGGACCACCTTCCGAATCGCTCCTGTGGTTTTTGTGGGATTGACATACTTGTGATGAAGCTCTGCGAATCAGGGTCAGCGGAAGATATCTGACATAGCGTCGCCAGCCATACCACGAATCAATTAATCATTCGACTCCAATATTTCCGAGAGCATTACTTCAACTGCTTTGACGGCGGCTTCATAATGACCTGTCTCGTGCAATGTGGCGTGCTTCCTTTCATAGCTCCGGGGAGACCGTGGACACAGCTGAACCGGCTGAGAGTGATTTCCTATAAGGAGCGAGCCATGAAATGCCAAGCAGCGTACCCTGTTTGCGTCATGTAGCGCCTTCATTTAAAATCCTTTCACCAAGTATGCCTTATTACGCTTGATCAACAACTCTTGTGGAGTGGCCTTGCTAAGGGACGTCGCAGCTGAGTAGTGAGAAATGGCGTCGTCGTGCCGTTCTTCCCTGGTCGCCACACTGCCAAACTTCTCGAAATTCTTCGTGCAACGACGTCTGAAATCTTAAATATCGCAATCAGATCAACGGTGGCAGTATACTACAAAACCACGCACTAATAAGGGTTCTAACTCGCGAGAGCGAGATACAGCCACAAAAAGGAGATGCACACTACCCGCAGAACTCAGAGCATCCCGCTATGAATCATGCATCGGTTTTGCTTAAGCCCATTGCCTCAAAAGCATTGTGGTAGTAGGATCAGGAGCCCCCGCGCCAGTATTTTTATATTCATCCTCGGTGTTCTCGGGTGCGGTGAGACAGAGATGGGTAAAGTCTGGACTTCCATGCCGACAACTAAAGAGCTGATGGTGAACAATTGCAATACGTGCGCCAAGCAGCTTACCAAAGAGACTCGCAAAGGCGGTCAGTTCCGACTAAGCCTCGTTTGAGCACGAGAAAATGAATCGCATTCTCATAGTTTCCGTGATCCAAGTGCGCATTTCCCTGTAGAAGATACACGTAAGCATTAAGAACCGTCAGTCCTGGCATCTGTCGGGTGGAGGTATATTGACATGCCTGGACTGTGTGTGGTAAATGGCGGAAGGGATTGCCTTGTCGGAATATTGTATCTGGGTATTCTCCGGCCATAAATGCGATGATAGCATGGGGAGGATGAGTAATTGGGGTGAAGCAGTGTACGAAATCACATACCTGGATGAGGAAGAGAAGAGTAGCATGTGATGAATGATGTGGAATGAACCCGATATCACTTGTGCGACACACTTCTTTGTCGCCTTTGCCAACACGAGCAAGGCTTTTTACAATGTAGGAAATGAGGGATGGTTGCATTGCGATGGCCTTCAAGTTGGTGTGATGTGGCACCAACGTAAGTGATATTACAGGGGTGTAAAGAGCACCTTATTGGCATCGACGAGAGCGCCTTCAAAACGTCTCAAACGTACAGGTACTAGAACCAAAGCAGAAATCAAATGATGGTTCGAATTCCGAGGGCCACGTATAGCAGTGTTCAAGGATATTTCCACGGCGTCAAGTTGATCATGCTTCCAAGTGTCGAGCGCATGTGCTTGATGTGAATGTCGATATCCCAGAGAGTGAGTTCTGTACTAGACAATGGCAATGAATCCTTATTAGAATACCGGCGGGTTGTAAGTCTTCCCGTTAATGAACGAGACATAGTTCTTACAAGACGCCAAGAATGACTTTGCCTCCAAGTTTTCCTCCGCCAATCGCGAGTGACTCGTTATCGGGAGATAGAGCGATGTCACATATTCCTTCCGGGTGCTCGATAAGATCAAGTTGAGAATGGCTCGAGGTATCCTAGAATGAGACCATCCGGCTGCTTGAGTGCGCGACAAACTTGCCATGTTTTGGTAGTGCAATGCAAGAAAACGCATCGCCAGTGGATGCAGACCATTCCGAGGATGTAGCACCAGTGAACGCACCCAGTTCGCTTGACCGCACTGTCGGATATGACGACGATGCCAGTTGTCGCCGGACCATAGCAAACCATTGTTGGACCCTGCGGTGAACTTTACCAGGGTATCGAGGAGTAAACGTCCGCTGCTACCGTCCTATACAAGTGGCCGTTGCGATTCGATCGCCATATGGAGGGGAGCAGAATGTTCGTGTCCGAGTTTCCCCACTTTTTCGACAGATGCAACGGATCCGGAGGCCAGCCTTGCCGAATCAGGAGCGAAATCAACGGCGTGGGTGATGCCGGTGGCGGTGATGCCCCGGCCGTCCACCGTTTCGAACGCCTACAAGCACAATCGGTCCGCCTGCAATCCAGTTCCCGTCCTTAACACAGCGAGACTTTGACAGAACGCATCCTTCACGTCGATCGTGGCCACGTGTTAACCGCCCTGCGCGGGTCAATTGTGGACGACTTGGGCTCATCATTGACGAGAGATGAGTGGACAACTTGAAAGCCGTTCGTAAACCTTTGCAGTTCCACACACGCTGGTGACCTACTAGTATATTTTATCGATGGTGTTTGCTTGAGCTGCATCATATTCTATACCAGCATATCGAATAGCCCCTATCCCATCTTCTCACCTCACTCTTTCGACGCCGCGTTGACTCTCGAGTCTCTGCAGGCGAGCATCTAACGGAGTGAGGTTCAACTTATCCCTATTCATTTGATGTATCATTTGCAACCTTTTATTGTCATCCACCACTTGCATAAGAGAGATCGAATCATAATATTCAGAGCAAATCGACAGCAGCCAGAGTCACTCGCCGTTTACTTGACACAATAACTTGAGATCAAATACTCTTGCTATTTCGAGTTCGATTGCATTATGGCGTGTGGCATTCTAGTACGTGCTACGAGCATGATGGTATGAATGTTGACACGCAAGGGTTCGCAGGACAAATATGAAGCCAAACAACAGGTGCACAAGATCCGTGAGGAAATGGAATCCGGCGTCCTCGAGCACGACATGTCCATATCCCAGTGGCCACGGTCAGGTGAACACGTCCAAGTCGCGCTCCGGTGATTGCAACACGATCGCGCTCTCCGAGTCGACTAACACGTCGTCCTCATCCCCGTCCGTATCAGCCCACGCATCCCCATCCGTTCCTTCCTCCGTCTGACCACGCACGGCCCCCATAGGTGTGAGTGGCGGCCGCAGCTCGTCTGGCGACCCGCCCGTCATCTTGGAATGAGGTGGTGAGAACGCAGAAGACGAGGACGCCGAGATGCTGAACACATCCTCCAGCGCTATGTTCTCCTGTTCGTGCCCCCGATCTTTGTATACCCGGGTGCGCTTCACACCTCCGCTACCGCGCCGCTCCCGTAGGACTTTGACCTCGTGCAGATGTGCACTGCGTGCCCATCGTTTTGCGGAGCGTCCCTGGGAGTGGCTCGTCGTCAAGGACGAATGGAAGCGTAAAAGAGGTTCGGCTCGGGGGAGTGTATGCGGCTCGACCGTCAGAAGTGGCCGAGGTTTGGTTGGGGTACGGTAGACGGTCGAAGCGTGCGCACGTTTGTGCAATGTCGCTGTCGACTCCACGGGGAACTTGAGAGGCCTCAGCGTAGATTGATAGTCGTGGGCATGTGGTTCCAAATTGGGATCGGGGCGATCTGTCGACGCTGAAAACAGCCGGCGACTGTCGGTTGCTTTATCAAACCACATTGCGTTAGTAAAACACCTCTTGGACAAGAAAGTAGAGTTACTAGTTGCTTTTTCGGCTTTCCTGCTGTCTATATCTTCCGTTGGACTGCGGCTCCGCCTGTGCAGCGGATTCCAGCTCTCCGCACTGCTTCCAAAGCTAAGGTTACGCACGCTCCATTCGCGCATAGACAGATGCATGGTTGGAGGATGTTGTGCAGGAGCGCCACGCGTAAGACCAATAAAGACGAGCACGGCAAGGAGCAGACATAATTGAGCAATGCCCAGTCGTTTTTCAAGTACGACCTACAAAACGTCAGCGATACGTCCCCCATCCAAGACTTGGCAATCACCTCATCAGAGAGAAAGTTGACGCGAGAAAGCAGTTCGCCATGTTCAAATTCCAATCGCAGCCGTTGTCGCTCCCACTCGTGAACTGTTCGTTGATACATCTGTGCTTGCATTCGACTCTACGAAGAATTCTGTTATACAACGAGTCTACTTGTAGTACGAACACTTACGACGCTTTCGAGCCTGCCGACTTCCTCGTTCAGCTTTCTGAGCACTTCTCGAACGCCGGCCGTCTGCTCCTCTACATATCGAGCATACAAGCTATGGTTTGCTTCGAGGGTAGTCAAACGGTTCATTATCGTACGGTAGATGGACTCCCCGCCCCCTTGCGGAGGAACTGGATGCGCTGGCAGAATCTGCTGAACCAGAGGCGATGTCGGCGCATTGCTTGGTTGCGGCGAAAGAGTGGGTAGGCCTTGTGTCTCAGAATCGTGCACACGAGGATGAGAAGGTTCGCCGGGTGGAGAGGGGGAAACAACAGAAACCAGGGAAGACACGGAAGAAAGCGACGAGATAGCTTCCGTTACAGAGTGTATTCCTGTAGACTGCGTTGCCAACGCCTGCTGTCCTCCATCTCTATGGACCGATATCGTCTCTCGTGTGTCAGGGACGGGATCAGATCTTCGAGGCCGAGTACGCGCCAATGACGAGCCAGCGGACGAGGGTATTTCACGAGTGGGTACACTCGCTGACCCACTGTCTAATGGCGATGAACTGGCGTTTGAAGGGATCTCGGCTGCCGAATCCTGGGCGACGGAAACGTTCGTGTTGAGATTGGATGTCGCGTTAGAAAGGGTTGCATTACTGTGTGATGCAGAATCCTGTAACCGCGCGTGGCTCTCGGCTTGCCACATGTCCCACTTCCATTCTTCAAGATGAGTGAGGCCGTATACCCGGAGCAGAGATACAGGGCAATAATACTCGTGCCCATAATGGGACTGAAAGTCAATTCGGATGAATCGGTAAAAGTCGCGCAGAGAGGTTGGAGGATGGAATGACTGGATGGACCGTTCAGTTAAGTTGAAACACCTTGCTAGATAAGAATCTTACCTGGACACCCCTGACGTTCTTGGCACGATAGGTTCCAGCAGGAGTCCACCCTTCGTCGGTGCCAGTATATGTCTTCGCGACGCTTACGGAAAAGTCCTTGAATACCCCGCTGAAAAATTCGAAGTTGGCCAATTGCACGGTGTCGATTCGGATGTCTTCGCAGAGTTCCACCACCACGAACTGTGAATCGGCACTACACGGTGAAAGCATGTACTTGTCCTTTTTGTCGGAGAGGATGGAGGAGGCGGATTTGGCGGACTTGTGGGTCGTGTGTACTCGCGCGGAACAGTCCATGTTGGCATAATTGAACCTGTCGACAATGGGTACGCGGAAGTGCGGCGGGAGGATGTCGTCGCTGGTAGGGTACAACAACTCGGGTGGTAGTTGGGTATCTACAGAAAGAAATTCGTCATATTGGACGTTGGCTTTGGATGGAGCATCGCTCCTCGCTGTCTCCGTATTGTGTTTCGCAGGGACGTTTGGTGAAGCATGAGGCTGCTTTGACTTCCACTCCTCGAACGAGAGAAGAACGTCTTCGGGCCCTTCTGGAGAGTGGGTGGTTGGTAGGGGCTTCAAGCAGCACAGCGGCGGTTCCGGCTGTTGCGTGCGATATATGACGACGATGGCGCGAAAGGGGTCGTTCGAAGACGTCGGTGGCAAAGATAGGGAGACAGCCAAGACCGGCAGAGTAATCAAGGACAACGCCAGCAACGCCCTGGGCAGCGACGAAAAAGAATCCATCACTAGGAAGATGTGAGGAACATCGGGAACGAGTCGTGATGAGACACGTCGACAAAAGTAGTTTACTTGACACAAGTTGCTACCATACGTGGGTATACCTCATTCGGAGCAGTCTAAGCCGCGTCCAATGATTCAGAATTCCATCATGATGCCCAAGGTTTGGTATATGGTCCAAATCTTGTGCAAGAAAAATTAGCTTGGCGACAGCCAGTCCATCGTTCATGTTGACAGGAGCGCGGCTGAGGGTGTCCAAACGAAAAGGGAATCAAACGAATCATTGACGGTGCACACAAGGTATGAAAATGAAATGGTGCAGTTGAGGGTAACCTTGTGAGCTAAAACGAACGGCGAGCACTGTCGCTGGACACAATAACCGAGTTTAACAGCAGCCATCCCAGAGTGCGCTATTCGGGGTAGTGTACGAGATTGTCACATATAACGGGGAGGGGGGGGGAGTAGGTAGACAAGAGCTCTAATCGAGTCGTGCGTGTTACGTTGGTAGGAACATAGCCACATCAGCACTAGGACGAAAGTTGGTAACCAGAGCAGTATTCGAATGGGCAAGACAACTCACTCCAACAATTACACCAGCCCTCGTGTGCATGATAAGGGCAACAATGAGACCTGGGCATTTCATTTATATGAAAAGGGTCCGGGTAATCGGCGAAAACATACCGTAAAGCCCCAAAACTTCGGCGAAGATGAGAATCAACACCTACGTGGCAAGTCAGCCAGAAGCGACAACGATGTATGAGAGGAACCAACCATCCCGACGTAAAGACGTGGTTGTTGTGCAGTGCCCCTTACGCCAGCATCACCGACAATCCCGATGGCAAAGCCAGCTGCGAGACCTGCGAGCCCAACGGAGAGGCCGGCACCAAGGTCGATGAAGCTGGACGCAAGCGACATGGACGAAGTGACTATCATGAGAAAATCAAGCTCAGTTAGACAAAGAAGGATGATCCAACGTACGCGAGCTTGAGATAAGAACCGAAACGACCAGACCATAAATCTGAACTACTAGTCATGTTTGTCCTCGAGGCGATAAAGGGGGCACGAACAGCAATGATACCAGCCATGATAACTGGAATGACACATCGCATGACGAGGTCAGGTCGGAGGACACCCATTGCAGAGATACCAACACCAGACTTGGCGGTGCCATAGCTGTGTGTTGGTTAGTGGATGAATTCTTGAAAAAAAAAAACATAACAAACCTGGCTCCAATACCTAACCAAAATCGGAACAAAGAAATGAACGTGAAATGCGTGTCTCGTCAATCAAACTCAAACTCTTACAGGTGAACACGATCGCAGAGGTGCAGCCCTGTAGTTCGTTTCAACGTCGGCTCCCACTAGGCTGGTTGTGAAGACCCACCATAGCACCGAAGAAGGGAGCGTATACGGGACAGAGATCAGACATTTTCGATAGAGCTGCGGAAGGGGAAGGCTGAGGTGGTCGACTTTGAACGTCGCAGTTCAAGAATGACTGGACAGAGCACACTCGGATGTCACCGAGCGGAGCACGAATTCGATACAAACTGGGTTGTTTGGCAACACCATTAGAAAGAAACAACCACCTTCCAGAAATGGACGTGTTTCTCTCATCCACCAATGTCTGCTTGTCTGCGCTTCACTCGGAGGGCGAGCTTCTTGTTCCTTGCATTCTCTTCCGTTAATGATTATACGCACAGGTCTGGAAGTCCTTTATCGAGAACAAAGGTTAGTCCAACGGTATATAAAGCACATCCACATTCAAACAAAAGCTCATCAGGACATGACGCACAATGTTTCCCCAATGTTCGTACATCCTCTACTGAAACACAGCAGATGACCTCATCGCTCGCAGCTGGTCATAACCAGAGCCTCACCCGGACTTGTCGAGACGCAGCTCAAAATAGAGTCATATAATCGTGCGCACTCTCACTCTACGTCGCGCTCAAGCACCACTCACTGTCACACGCAGTCAACAGAGTCGGGGTGCGCCCATTCTAGTCGCGAAGATGCTCTCAGTACTGATGTTCTCGCGCCAGACACTCCACGGCGGCCTGATCATGTCACTCACGGATACCCTGGGCTCTCTGGCTGTCGCTTCTAAGGGACACTACATGACCGGCGTTTCAACCGACGTCAGTACGTCATTTGTCCGACCCGCAGGTAGAGTTGGCGACGTCCTCAACGCCACAGCGTCGATCACTGCTTTGGGTAAGCACCTGTCGACGATACTGAGATGACTCCAACAGTCTTGTTTCCAGGAAAGAACTTGGCGTACACCCGCGTGGACTTCACCAACGGGAGCGGTGATCTGGTTGCGTATGGAAGTCAGTATCGTGCTCATCGTCACTACGTCCTGTTTAAGCGATGCCACAGCACATACCAAGTATGTCGGTAAATCGTCATCGGATCCGGTACGTGTTACAGTATCTGCTGTCCTATTTTATTGACGCATGTGCCAGAACAATGTAAAATTTTCCGAAGACGGCGAAAAAGTCGTAGAGGGAGAGGATGTCAATTAGATGCGTTCTGGTCGCACGAGGGTGCCATGCATCTGCGTGCTGATTAACTACAGTCAACTCTCTCATAACTGATACCCCTTCTGGTGGCACTCCTGTCTGAACCCTCAACTTGACAGGGTATGGCTTGCACAGAATGTAGGTAGAAGTGAGGCAGTGCTACAAACTATCTAGTGAGGTCATTCTGTAAATTTTAATCTTTCATGCCCCAGGTGACTCCAAAGAGTTATGAAGGGGTTGACTGTACATGTATACTAGTGTCAGACTCAACTACAATAATATTCACACCAAGAATATATATTTGTCATTGACATTGCATATGGAATGCCGACAAGATAACACATTGCTCACTCGACAGGTTCGCACTAATTTATAGAGAAGGCCCCGATCACTCAAAGGCTAAATCTGAGAACACCCCGCGTTGATTCCCAGTTCGACGATGTGCGTCAACTCTAGATAATGCCACCAACTGTGGGCGTAGATATATGTACTGTAGGAGATGACAATAAGACCACCTCGGCAACTACCTACATATGGGGAGATTGATGGTGGCAAATACCCATCATTGCTGAAGACACGCCATCCACCCACTCCCTTCCCAGCTCTTTACAAACTCTTCTTCGGAGAACCTCTCCACAGCCCACTGCCTCGCTCGCTCCCTATAACCTTTCTCAGTGGCAGCGTCCATCGTCAGGATCTATCGGCCAACGAGGCGGTATCAGCACTTCGCACAGGGTTGCCACAAGGGAACGCAAAGCGGAAACGAAGAAGTATCGACAAAAGGCAATCATACCTCGTGCAATGCCGTTGCGAATTCGCCCGGTGTCCGTGCGTGGAAACCAGTAGGCTGTGACTTGAAGGGCACGACGATATCGTTCAGCGGGCCACCAGAAGCATGGGTAAGTGGAATGAGACCGGCTGCCTGATTACCGTAATTACACGCGTTTAACACGCGCCCAGAGTCGAGATGAGTGTGCGAATGAGTACAGCTTACCATGAATTCGACGACGTTTATCCCAAAGTGCTCGTCAACCATCGTACTAAGACCGATGCTTGCCCGAGAGAGCCAGCCAAGCATTTCAGGGTAAGGGGCATTGACGACAAACGTTACTTGGGTCTGGCATGCAGAGTCAGTGAGGAAGGGTTGTCTTGACGAGATTAATATACCTGTATGTCCAGCTCTTTCGCCAACGCACGCAGAGAATCGACCCTATCAATGTCATTTTTGTGCCGTGCGCCACCAAGCAATACCAGTCGAACGAGATCCTTTCCTGAACTTTCTCGCATCTTGTACTCTGGGTGGTCCGTCAAAAGCTGTGCAAATGCGTGAAGTTGTGCCGGAAGATTCTTCTCAGGCCTAGCATAACATCAAACCTACCCATATTTGAATGAGAATGATCGTACCGGAACTGTGCGACACTAAGGATGATTCGCTCTCTACCATGTAGTGAGAACTTCGCCATCTCCCGGGTATCACAGGGAGGATATACGGTAATAGGTTTGATTCTGACTGCTTTATCCTCTTTCGCTGAATCTAGCCAATTGATACCCTCTTGAGTAGCTGACCTTGAAAGGAAGAGTTTTAAGAATAAGAGAGGAGTTAGTCGATGCGCCCATTGGATCAGTGGCCCGAAGTGTTCCCGTGAAATAATAGATGCAACGTGGGCACGTGTCCATGACGAGTTGACCATTAAGAACTGGGCATGGGAAAGAGAGAGGGCATAATAATACATCGTTAGACGATAATAACTATATCCGACTTGAGAATAGTGCAAGACTGTGGTTGAGTACTTACAGGCGTTTGGCTCGCAATTTCCAGGATTCGCCTCGAACACGAGCCAGCATATCAGTGGACACGGTCGGATAATGAACGTACGCCCCAATGGGCACAGAAGCCCTTGTGAGCCACGTTACGACGGGGAAGGTGAAAGCGTAGCCCATGGTGTCTAGAGCCACAAATGATTTATGCAAGGAAACGCGAGCTCCACGAGCTGGACTCACCGATGAAGAGGTCAGGAATAAATCTTGTCATTGCTTCCCATACGAGGTACATAGACCCAAGGCTCTGGCCGAGAATGGTAAACCTAGGCCAACGGGAACTCTCGACAAGGCCTCTTGATTTTAGGAAAATAAAGTGGAGTGAGGATGGCTCAAGGTGGATGGCAAAGCGAGTCTAGCGTCTGGTTGGGCTTAGAATTCACGATAACGTCTGAATTATCTCACTTTGACTTTTTCAATGATATCTCGTTTTGATGCATCTAAGTCCCCAGAGTAGACGACACAAACAATGTTCTTGTGTTCACGTTGTATATGAGTGATCGCAGTCCACAGGACGCGTTCGCCTCCACCCCCTGCATTGCTTGGAAGTGGATGAGTTGTCCACATAATTCCCAGGAGTATAGCAAGGGCTCAAAAGATGACACTCACCAGTAGGGATGAAAGAACCCAACAAATTTCCGACTCGTCGGTTCAGTGACAGCGACTCCCAGCTCGTCCAGGATTGCTTCACGAGTGCGAGATGATCTTGACCATAATGCTTCAGTGTATGCAGCGTATGAGAATGAGAGCACAAGTAACGCAAACACAAAACACAGCAAGAGTACAGGAGGGGCGGTGCTCATTCCCAATGGGCAGATCCGTAGTCGAAGTCGAAAGAGAAACTGGACACGTTTTGTGATTAGTTGCCGTGGAATGCTTACCTAATTGTACGGGTCCACACGGCAGCTTCGTACAGCTTGCACTCAGGGAGGCACTTTGGCGAGTTGACGCCCTGAGGGTTCTGCAGCATTCGCGTGGCCGCGGTGCACAGGAATGGTTTCATTCCTACATTCTGTCGAGGCGAGGGAACGGAGCGGCATCCAATCAGAACTCGCTAAATGTGGTGTGCTCCAGCTGACTCCGATATGCCCGACAACTCATTGGCCTCCCGTCGTTATGTAGGTCACGAGGCCTCCTTGAAGGTCAGTAGGTCATGTACTTAGAGAACGGTCGAATCTTATCGTGGCTTACGAACTACAGTAGGGGATCGGTCGTGTTTGCCACCATCGCTGTGTTCCACGCCTAGGCCAGCTGGTCTTTAAGCGCTTTCGTTTTCGAACCTCCTCCCATCTACCGCTCAGACAGTACCGTGCGCTCTGATCTCATTTGCTGGCGAAAATACATATCCTTGTGAAAGGTTACGTAAGTCCCATGTACCTTACGGTGTCCTCAAGGCTGCCCCCATTCCACAGCCACGCATCAGCGGCTCATGGAAGCGATTCTCTTCGAACATGGATTCGGAGTGGACCGGAGTATCTCGGAATGTGGAGGTAAAGTTTTTATTGGACCGTCAACCCACGAATGAGGCACTGCAGAACCGTGGAAGCCCAGTCATGCTCTGATAATTAGGCCCAAATGCCGTCCCTCCTTCAAAGATTTAAAACCACTTCCCGACCTGGCCTCAGGTTGTCATGCCTCCTACTCTCGTCCCTCTGAATACCTTCGAGCCCGGCAGACTATCTGTACCTTCCCTTACTCGCAAGACTAAAGCGATGGAAATTCAATTACGACTACATTCTAGATCTACCGCTGGGGCTAGCAGTGGTGGCTTAGGAGCGAATACCATAGTCTTCATCGTCCTTGGTGTAGGTTGGTGTTTATTCATCCTCCTTTGCTGCCGATGGTCGCGTCCCCATACATCATACGGTCTTGGGTGACCGAGGCGCGATTGTTATGCGCGACCAATGTACGCTCATGAGATAGGTGGCAGGTCACCACGTTGTTTGCTCGCTACGTTCTAGAGGAACACCTTTAAGGCGCCTCTTCGCTCAGAGCTTCACGTTTTACCACCAAAGTTATCTTGCTAACGTTCCTCACTCCTCAATAGTCTGCTTCTTGGTAATCCTGATCGGCTTTTACCTCGTGGGTCGCCCGCATTACAAAGGTGGCCCGGACGTCCCCAGTGTACACCAACCTTCCCCCACCTTGACTGCTCAAACTGCTCGCTCACAATCCGAACACGACACGAGCAAACGTTGGAAGATGTGGAGAATGTGGCGTCATACCAATTGCACGGACCCGGCCACACCCAATACGCCCACCTCGCAGCCATCCTCACCGCCAACTGCGATCTCCAAACCATCTCGAATCGGACGTGTCAGGAGAGGCCCTTCGCAATCGTATCCCCCAATTGTAGTCCGACCTACACACTCCCGTCGTCCCACCAATCTCTCTGTGGCTACCTCGTTTCCTCACTCACACGTGTCCGAAGAAGCATGGTCAGACCTCCGCGCATCTGCATATGACCTCGACGTCGATCTGGAGGTGGAGATGCTTCACAGCGCGAGGGATGACGTCTGGCTGGGCCATCCGCTGGCTGTAGAGGGTGGCTGTGGTGGTATTGGCATAGAGGAAGTCATAGAAGAGCGAGGCAATGCCATAGGTGACCCTCCCACGAGGTTAGTGGGTGCCACCCAATTAGGGGGTGCTGATTACGAGAGCTTGGGCGCTTGTCAAGAGGTGGCGTCCGCCATCAAGCGCAATAGTGAAAACGGCCCCAACGAGGTTCATACAAGGTAGCTGGCTACCAACGACAAAAGTCGCTATATCCTGTACGCTATATTCTTGTCACATGCGACCTATGAGCCGCAGATTTTCGTAGGATAAATATTCTAATCTGATGGCGCCCTTGACTTTGATCTGCGTCTATTAGTTGCAAGTATGTATTATATTTAGTGTACCATGTACCCCCGCATTCGGAACATGACTGCATCATTCAGCCTCAAAAACGATGGATAGGTTGTTGGCCGGTTGTGAAAACACACGTGTGGGGTCGGGGATCCCCAGCCATTGTTTGTGGACGAACAGGACTGATATCCTAATATCTTTGATGTGGGCCGTTATCCGGTATCTGCAATGACAGGTCCCAACACATTAAGCACTATTGACGTTTTACTGTGTGCATCGGAAGCTTCAGACAGCAGCCACACGTGATGTAGTATCCCGCGACCACATCAGTGTTCTGTTAGCCAAGACTCCAAATGTTGACAGTGTCATAATCCAGGCTAGACTGTCACTGTCCAGGAATGTCCATGGACATGTCTTTTTTTTTTGCACTGCTCAGTCTGTCTAATGCTGTTGCACTGTGTCTGAGTAGTCTTTACTATACTCATACACATATTACAGATATTGTTGAATACTCTGTAGTGACTAAGTACCTTTAACCCGGAAAACGCGCAAAACGCGCAAAGCGGTGCAGATACGTCAGGTCACACGCGGGGAATCCCGGCTCATGCTCACCCAAAAAGGAAGGAAGCCAAAGCACGCATCACACGTCGGGGCAGGCCCGCCCCTCCTCCCGCTCAAAAGGGTGCCTCCTCGACGCGTTGCCCGCAGCCAACCACTGCGACACGAAGACCAGCTGTCTGGTTGCCACACGGCACGGCGGCATGGACATCAAGACTTTTCATACCAACCTTCCTTGCCACATCCCCCACCCCGGTCGAAAAACAAACAAACGCCATGGATAGAGGCCACGACACTTTGCTGCACGAAGCGCCCACAGCCACCCACATGAAGAGATTGCAGCGAAAAGGAGGGGGTGCGCGAATGGCGCAGCCATCTTTTTTTTTTTCTTTTTCCATCGCATCGCGGGTGAAGACCAACTATCTGGTCACCACACGGCACGGGCATGGACATTGACACTTCATAGCAATGTCCCTCGCTGTGAAAATGGCGGTAGTGACCAGAGTTGCAG